>JAZKJV010010430.1:0-52061 GCA_037367405.1 Ottelia alismoides | reverse complement strand
TCGAATCGGTGGTCGCGGCCATCAACTCCGGGCAAATCTACCGTTACGTCACCAAGCCCTGGGATCCCGTCGACCTCGCCAACGCCATCGACAAGGCGGTCGAGCGCTTTGAGCTCGGCGAAGAACTCGTCGAGAAAACCGGGCCCTGCAAAAGGCCTACGAAGAACTGCAAACGCTCGATCAGGCAAAAAGCCAGTTCATGATTTTGGTGAATCACGAGCTGAAAACACCGCTCACATCGATGCTCAGTTTTTCCGATCTTCTCTCGGAAACGCGCCTCGATAGTGATCAAAAACGCATGCTCTCGCGCATTCGTTCGGCCGCGCTGCGCCTGCAAGAGATGATCAACGACGCGCTCGAGTACGTCTCGGCGGAAACGGCGCAAAATGAAAGTCGATCTCTTGCCCGTTTCGGCCAAAGGCCTTTTTCAATTGGAGTTCGTACCTGAGGAGATCCGCAAGATTGCCGACGAGCGCGGGGTCTCCTTCAAGGTGTCGGTAGGCAAAGACAGCGTAGTTTGCGATGAAAAGTTGATCCGTAACGTCTTTCGTCGCCTCATTCCATAACGCTGCGAAATTCGCCGACGCTGACTCAGTCGTCACCATCACCGGAAAACGCGAAGATGGACGATTCTGCCTGCGGATCACGAATTTCGGTGAACCGATCGACGAACGTGTCATTGCCCAGCTGTTGAAACCCTTCACGCTCAATGAAAACGCTCTCAACCACTCGGTGGGTACGGGGCTGGGCCTCAGCGTTTGTCAGGCGATCCTGAAACTTCATCAGTCGTCGCTTCATTTCACTTCGAAAGGGCGCGAAATCGAAATCGGCTTCGATATCGACTAACGGCCACGCAGCCGGATCCGGCCGCCGGATATTCGGGCTCTCTAAAGCTGTATAGCGGCTCCTCTCTCCCGCACCGACTTTTGCTTATCGTTTTCGAATCATGAAACGATGGCTTTGCATTATCATCTCCTTTTTCTCCTTCTCGGCTCACGCGGGCACGGATGAAACCGCGGTCCTTTCGATCGGCCGCTCCATGGAGTGGAGCGTGCCGGCCGGCACTTCAATCAATGTCGGCAATGGCGCGATCGTGCGCGTGACCGACTTAAAAACCCGAGTGAAAGTCGTCGGCCGTAAAACCGGCGAGACGGAAATCCGCGCCGGGCAGCGCCGCCTGCATGTTCACGTGGTTTCGGAGCCCGAACGTCATCTCTATCAGTCGCTGCAAGAGGCAGTGTCCGGAATGAGGGGCTTGGACCTCGGCCTCGAGGGAAAACTCATCCGCCTCTCGGGCCGGCTCTTGCGTTTCGATGATTGGAAGCGCCTGGCTGTCGCCGCTACCTCTGCCAGCGATGCGAGTTACCAGATGCAAGCTTCGCTAGCACCGGATCTCGCGGCCCGCGCCCAACAACATTTCAAGGAGCTCTTACGAGCCGCCCATCTACCAGACGTCGTTTTCGAGCTGCAACCGAGCGCCACAGTCTCCATTCCTCCCGAACCGAAAGACCTTAAGGCGCGAGTTGAGCGGGTGTTGGGACCCTTTGGTTTCAAAATTGAAACCAGCGAATCGTCGTTGAGCTTGGAGCCGATGGTGCGCATGCGGCTACTGGTGGCCGAGGTCCGCAAATCAATGACCCGGAAATTAGGCATCCAGTGGCCCGCCTCGCTCACCGCCCAGCTCATGCCAACAGCTCAGCTGGGTGACGGCTCGCCGTTTAATCTCTCGATTCAATTCATCGAAGAAAACGGCATCGGCAAAATCCTCGCCTCACCAACGCTGCTCTGCCGATCCGGCAAGGAGGCCAAGTTTTTTGCCGGCGGTGAAATTCCGATCCGTATTCTCAACTTTAAGGTTCAGGACATCATCTGGAAACAATATGGCGTCGTTTTGAAGTTCAAACCGCGCGTGGATTTCTCAGGACGCATGAGTATCGGCATCGAGACCGAGGTTTCCTCAATCGACCCCTCAAGAAGTGTCGACGGCATTCCCGGCTTTCTCACCAATCGCATTGAATCGCACTTCGACCTCTCCACCTCGCGCACGATTGTCCTCTCAGGGCTGATCAAAAGCGATCGGAGCCAGAATACGGCGGGACTTCCGGGTCTGAGCTCGCTCCCCGTTCTTGGACCACTCTTTGGCAGCCCTGACTTCAAAGATAACCGCACCGAGCTTGTGGTCTTCGTCACTCCTGAATTAGCGCGCCCCGATGAGGAGGCCCTATGATGCTCACTGAACTTCGTGCAATCAATGCAACCATAGCTGCCGAATTGAGACTTCTTCCGCCGGCTGATCCGATGACGATCACCTCGCGTGAAGCGCAGAACTGTGACGGCGAGACCTCGGTGCGCCGGCTCTTGGAGCGAATCTGCGCCCACTCGCCCGCAGAAATGAAGACACGGATCTTTCATGAGTATTTCGCTGCCGGTCCTCTTGAGGCGCTCTTTGCGGACTCTTCAATCACCGAGATCATCGTCAATGGCGGTGACTCGATCTGGTTCGAACGGCAAGGAAGCCTCCACCGCTCTGACGACGTTTTTTTAAGTGAGCTCACTTACCGGAACTTCATCGCGCGCTTGAGCCGTGATGCCGGCATTCAAGCGACTCTCGACTGCCCGTTCGCCGACGGCCGCTGGCGCGATGCTCGAGTGCATCTGATCATTCCGCCGGCGTCGGGCGATCAAGCCGTTGTGACCTTGAGGCGCCATCCCGATTCGCCGTGGACGTTTTCCTCGCTCGCCGCAGGAGGCTGGGCCTCGGATGCGGCTCTGCGAGCGCTCAAGGATCTCGTTACAAGCCGAAGTAACTTTCTTATCGTCGGCGGCACAGGCTCTGGAAAGACTTCGGCGCTTAATGCCTGTTTAGGTGAACTCCGCGCGACTGAACGTACGTTGATCATCGAGGATACGTCGGAGCTCCGCACTCCAAACGCCGCAAGTTCCAAACTCCTCACGCGGCGTGATGCTCAGGGACTCCTAAAGGAAATCGATCAAGGGGAACTCTTACGACAAGCCTTGCGGATGCGGCCCGACCGCTTGGTCATGGGTGAAATTCGTGGTGGTGAAGCCAAGGATCTCTTGATGGCCTTTGCTACCGGTCACGCCGGCTGCATGGGAACGCTTCATGCGGACTCGGCCCGGCAAGCTCTTTTGCGTCTTGAAATGTTGATTCAATTAGGAGCCCCACAATGGAGCTTAAGCGCCGTGCGGACGCTGATTTGGCTGAGTCTTCAGGCGATCGTCGTCGTTGGCCGTACGAAAGAGGGCGGACGCCGTCTCGAAGGGATTTACAAAATCGCATCCCTGGAAGACATCGGATTTCTCATCGAGAAGGTCGTCTAAAGCAATCGCTCAGGCCGTGCGATCGATGAACGATCCCTTCGGGTAGAGGCCGTCCGGCTGGGCGAGCGCTGAAGTCGATTCTTCGTCCATTTCTTCGAAGAACCCGGGCCGTGAAAAGCCGTTCTGGACAGCGCGGAACGATCCGGTGGAATCGGTTTTGAATCCGGCCGGACGAGACGCCACATCCATCGCCGTGGCGCGAAGCTGCGGCATGGTCACACCCGACGGTTCGCGGCCTACGGGCGGCTCCACTTCTTTCTGAGGTTTGACAAAGAATTTGTCGGTCAGTTCGCTGACCACGGCGGCGTGCTTGGCGTCTTTCGAACGCCAATCGACCAGCTCGTTGTGAGCGGCCATGGCTTTTTGCGCGGTCGGATTGATACCCAGCTCCTGCTTGAGATCGATCGCTGGACCCTTCGTGTGTTCGGGCCGACCGAAAGCCGGAGTACCGGGACGAACCGGAGCCGTATCTTTCATGTCGACGGATGTAACGCGGGCCGAGCCAGGGATGATTCCACTGATCTTTTCCATATAAGTCCTACCCTTCCATGGTGTGAGCGTCGAGAACGCTCGAGACCAATCCTTTAGTCTCTTCTCACAAGACTTATCGGCATATCATTTTGAGACTATACGGGCCCAAGGGCCAGTTCGTGGTCTACGGTTTACTGGTTGGCTTCGACCGACGGCGCCAGGCGGATGCCGAGCTCGATGAGCTGGTCACGGCGAAACGGAGCTCGGTGCATCGGCCATCAGATCCGTCGCCTTGGCTGTTTTCGGGAAAGCAATGACGTCACGAATCGCCTCGGTGCGCGCGATGATCATCGTGAGACGATCCACGCCCCAGGCGATCCCGGCGTGCGGAGGAGTTCCCGTACTGCAAAGCCTCCATGAAGAAGCCGACTTGTCGTGCGCCTCTTCGAGCGACATGCCAAGCGCTTTGAACATTCCCGCTTGCACGTCGGAACGGTGGATCCGCACGCTGCCGCCGCCGATCTCATGGCCGTTGCACACGAGGTCGTAGGCCTTGGCGAGCATTTCGCCGAAGCGGGCATCGTTGCCGTTTTGAGATCATCGATGTATTGGTTTGTGGCGACGTGAACGGATGGTGACGGGCCGCCCAGCGCTTGTTGTCGACGTCGTACTCAAAAAGCGGGAAGTCGACGATCCACAAGAAGGCATCTTTGGTTTCATCGATGAGCTTGAGCTCGTAGCCGAGATGCAAGCGCAGCGACGCCAAAGCACCGCAGGCGATTTCGAAGGTGTCGGCGACGAGGAATGCGGCACCTTTTCCTTCTGGGACAGAGGCGTTTGAAAATCTCACGCACTTTTTCGTCGGAAGAACTTTACCGACGGCGCTCGAGAGTTTTCCTTCGTTGTCGACCTTGATCCATACCAGGCCTTTGGCGCCGGCCTTTTTGGCGAGATCGACGAGCTTATCGATTTGCGCGCGTGAGAAGTCTTTACCTTCCGTCAGGCCGATGCCCTTGATCGCGCCTTTTTTCGCAAGCACGTCGTCAAAGACTTTGAAGCCGGTATTCATGCAGATTTCCGTCAGATCCTGCAGCTCGAGGCCGAAGCGAATATCTGGCTTGTCGTTTCCGAAGCGGTTCATCGCTTCGTAGTAGGACATGCGCGGGATTGGGCCGATGTCGACACCGCGAAACTTCTTCCAGAGGTTTTGGGCGAGCTTTTCGTTGACGGCCATGATGTCGTCTTGATCCACGAAGCTCATCTCCATGTCGATCTGCGAGAACTCCGGCTGGCGATCGGCGCGCAAGTCTTCGTCACGGAAGCAACGGGCGATCTGGAAGTAACGGTCCATGCCGCCGATCATGAGTAGCTGCTTGAGTGTCTGCGGCTCTGCGGAAGAGCGTAGAACGTGCCCTGGTTCACACGCGACGGAACGAGGTAGTCGCGGGCGCCTTCGGGCGTGGATTTATAAAGAATCGGCGTCTCGACTTCGATGAAACCTTCGTTCGAAAGCGTCTCGCGGACCGTGCGCACGATCTCGTGGCGCAAGCGAAGATGGTTGTTGAGCCGGCTCGAGCGAATATCGAGGTAGCGGTACTTCAGCCGCAAGTTTTCGCTGACATTACTGTCATTGATTTGAAACGGCGGCGTCTTCGCTTCGCTCAAGATTTCGAGATCTGTCGCGAGCACTTCGATGTCACCCGTCGGCAGCTTCTTATTGGTCATGCCTTCGGGGCGGCGGTGAACCTTGCCGCGCACGCCGACCACGAATTCGCCGCGCAGTTCATGCGCCTGCTTCATCGCCGGAGCATTCGGATCGAGCACGACCTGGACCAAGCCCTCGCGGTCACGCAGATCGATGAAGACAAGACCGCCGTGATCACGACGACCGTCGACCCAACCCATGAGATTGACTTCCTGTCCGTCGTGAGTCGCACGGAGAAGGCCGCAGTAAGTCGATCTTTTGAGCTGAGTGACGAATTTCATGCTTTGATCCCCCTAAAACATAACTGACATGACCTGAGCGAATTGATGAGTCGCACAAAGTCTCTAACATACCGATTTGGCGGTTTTTTTGCCAAGGACCAAAGGCCTTTGCGCAAACAGTCCAGCGCGGCCTTGACACGCCCCGAAACGGACCCACACTGTTGCATGAGCATCCTCACGAGCGTATCTTGAACGCATCTGGAGACACGTAATGCCCAAATTTAAAGTTGAATCGCAGTCGAAACATTCGGTCGACGACACCTTCAATCGCATCCGCACTCTGATGGAAAACGACAAGGATTTGCACCAAGATGGATGCCGGCTATGTCTGCAAATTTGATGAAAAAAACTATTCTGGCAGTGCCAAAGGCAGCAAGTTTGAAGCGAGCCTGAAGGTCACGGGCCAAACTCCCAACGTCCGCGCGGAGATCGAAGTCAGCCTGCAATGCTTTTGACCCCCATTAAAGGGGTCGTTCAGAGCACACTGCAGAAAAAGCTCGAATCGGCGCTGGCCTAAAGTTCGGACTGAGGTCTTAAGCATGGCGAAAAAAGCCAAGTCGGCGCGCCAAAATTTAAAATCAGGGTCCGCAACGAAGCCGCCGGCCGAGTCCGCTGCTGCGCCAAAAGCGCCGGCAAAGAAGGCAAAGCCGGCAACCCGGAGCAAATCCAAGGTGACGGCCGAGATCGCGGCCCGCACCGTGACCCGAACGCCGACGGTGATCCAACCGGAAATTGTCGAGCCGCAGATCGTTGGCGGTCCTGGCGACGCGGACTTCGACGACTCCCCGACTCCGCAAATCGATCCCGAGGCCCTCAAGGCAGAGTTTGAAGCGAGTTTTCCGCAAGTCCTTGACGATGGTCCAGAGGAGAATTCTTCGAAAGCGTTGGCGCCGTCGGACCCGATCGCGCTTTATCTCGCTGAGATCCGCAAATATCCGCTCCTGACCAAAGAAGAAGAACAGCAACTGGCGATACGTTACCGTGAATCCGGAGATGCGATCGCCGCCGAAAAACTCGTGACCAGCAACCTGCGCTTCGTCGTTAAGGTCGCCGCCGAGTATTCACGGTTCGGCGCGAAGCTCATTGATTTGATCCAAGAAGGTAACGTCGGGCTCATGCACGCGGTCCGTGAGTTTAATCCCTACAAAGGCGTGCGGCTCATCACCTATGCCGTGTGGTGGATCCGCGGCTATATTCAAGAGTATTTGATGCGCCAGTATTCCATGGTGCGCATCGGGGACGACCCAAAACCAGCGCAAACTCTTTTATCGTCTGCAAAAGGAGCGAGAAGCCCTCACCCAACTTGGCCAAGAGCCGACCTACGCTTTGCTGGCCGGCCGTCTCGGTGTCAGCGAAGAAGAAGTCGAAACCATGAGCCAGCGGCTTTCCGGCCGCGACGTGAGCTTAAGTCAACCGATTGATAGCTCAGGTGCCTCGATGGCGTCACGTCTCGACTTCGAAGAGTCGGAGGCACCACCCGCAGATGAAACGCTCGGCCACCTCGAAGAGATGGAAGTCTTGCGCGAGAATCTCATGAAAATCCGCGATTCCCTTGAGCGAGAAAGAAATCTATATTCTTGAAGCCCGCCTGCTTGCCGACGAACCGCTCACTTTGCAAGAAATCGGCGATCACTTCGGTGTCACGCGCGAAGCGGTTCGGCAGCTGGAGGCGCGCCTGATCGGGAAGATCCGGGCGGCCGTGACGGCGAGCTTGGAAACCGATCAAACTTGAATCATTTAGTTCCGGTTTAGCAGAGGCACGACCTCGACTTTGCTGAGATCTGTGGGAGCGATGCTATTGGCAAGAGCTTCTTCCGCTGGCGTCAGCGCCGAATAGCCGCGTACGATTTCCCAACCGTAGCCCCAGCGCCAGGAGGTTTCGCTCCAGGGATTTCCGCCCACCCGAACTCCGGCATACATGATCTCGGCCACGATCGGATGACCTGTCTCCGACACGCAAGAAGCGAGCTCCTGATCGGCGGCCTCGCGCTCCTCGGAGCTTCCGCCACGCCAATATCGCAAATCATGAGCGAAACAGCAGTGCCTCCATAAATGAGGATCCAATTGCGAGGCGCCCTCAGCGAATCCCGTGCAGCCATCCGTCGTGAAGGGTGCCAGCTGGCCAAACGGTAACTCGCTCGAGCCCGCGTGAGAGGGGCTTGGCGCCATGAAACTGAGTGCGACGAAAACGCCGGTCGACAAGAGAGAGGGTTTCTTCATAGGGGGAACTCCTTGATCAGAATGTTTTTTGCGCTCGATGGGTCGGTATGGCGAAAGATATAACCGTTCGCGTGCCAAGCCTCCTTAAAGTACTTTAAGAAACGCGAAGAAGCCTTGTGATTGCAGGGCGATCGAGTAAAATTTTTCCGATGAAATCACAACTACCGGGTTTGGACATTCTCCGTCACGCGCTTACGAGCTTGAGCTCTTTACCTGAGGAGAATTGGCTTTCATTCGCCAGACGCCTGCATTGGGAACAATTCGCGAGAAAGACCGTGCTCGTTGATCAGGGCGCAAAAATCGAGTCCATTCATTTCGTGGTTCAAGGCCTCGTGAAGACGGCGTTCATCGAAGCCGATGGAAAAGAGATAACCAAGGGATTTGTCGCCGAGAGACTTCTGATCGATAAAGAGCGCCGGGAATACCAAATGCTCGCGCTCAATGCCGAACAACGATATCGAGAATTTTTACAGAACTTTCCGCAACTTCTCGACCGCATCCCCCAGTACGAGATCGCCTCTTACCTGGGCATCACTCCTGTAAGTCTCAGCCAGATCCGCCGAAAACTCGCGGGCACCTCCGGTGCCGGCTGACTTCATTCGACGCGATCGATGCCGCTGACGACAGCCCGGTCACTCGCCTTCGCGCATGATATGGCCACGTCCTACATCATGATGACGGTCTTCTCCACCTTCCAGCACAATCGGTGACCTTCTCGTGTTGTGGACCAATCGCAAATCATTCGCGGGCACTTGTTTGAAAGATCGACTGCCATCGAGGGAAATAACCAGAGCCTTGGCCTTGCCGCAAACCTTATGGTCGCCAACTCTTCCCACGGCTCCTGTGGGCAGTCGTACCCAATCCCCCCTATAGAAACAATTTTCCGATGCGGGAGCTGCCAGTACCGGCGCAGTCGCTGACATGGTTAGAATAAAGGCGAATGCAGTTTTCACGTACGCTCTCATGGATATTCCTCCTTCTAAATGACAGGTGTTTGCAAAACTCAGTACCGTTGTGACTTCATGGCCAGTCTCCTCGAGCCTCGTGCAGGAGGGTTTGGCTAGAGAAGACCGACCCGATGACTGAATCAATTTAATGCAGAAATGGGCCGCAAAAATCTAATGGATAAATCCACTGCAAAATATACTTTTATGCTCTGCTAAATTTGAGAACGGACATTCGCCCTCAACTACAGATTCCTGGATTTCTGCTTTTGAGCCTTATTTGCACGTTCGCGGCGATTAAATTTCCTTGCTGAATCCGGCTCGAATTATCGCTATCGAATTAAGCTCCAATTGACACAAGAATTGGGGGTAAGGCCGGACTCTTCGGCCGTTAATGAAGTTGGGCGTTTCGTTTTCTAGCGTTCGCACGAAGATGGTGGATGATGTCTGCGACGCAACTCCGCTTGAATTTGTGCCCAGCCGAAATTCGCGGGACAATAGTGAATACACTCAGAGGATTAATCGGGTCATTGACTAACTTCGGGGGGATGTGGACCGCCAGGCGAAACCAGAAGAGTTGGCCGCGGATGCCTGGCGATCGCGGCCATTAACACTTGCCCCTGGGGCCGATAGACGTCAGATCGGCATTTGAGACCTGAAAGGATGGCTCGTGTAAAAAAATCGGCGGTTCGAGCCGCCGAGATGTACTCAATTCTGATTGTTCATTTGGGCAAAGCGGCCTCGTCAGCCACCTTGCTCCTTTGGTTAGGACGCTTCTTGCTCTTGGTCTTCGAAGACTTGAGCGAGTTTCGCGCGCAGGCGCGAGATCGCTTGGGCGTGCAGCTGCGACACGCGGCTTTCGGTAACGCGCAAGACTTTGCCGATCTCTTTCAGGTTGAGATCTTCGTAGTAGTAAAGAGAGAGCACCAGGCGCTGGCGCTCCGGCAGATCTTCGATCGCTTGGGTGACGACGTCTTTCACCGACTTGAGGTTGAGCTGCGTGAACGGGTTGTTCAGCTTCGTCGCCTCAAGCAAATTGAGAATCGACTTCTTGTCGACGTTCGAGAAGGTCGCGGCTTCGTCGATCGACAGAACCGAGACCGGACGGACCTGGTTGATCAGGTCGTAGAACTCTTCCATAGACATATTGAGTTTCTGGGCGACTTCTTCGTCGGTCGCCGTGCGGCCGAGTCCGGCCTCGAGCTCGATCATCGTGCGATCGAGAAGTTTTGCTTTGTCGCGCACCGAGCGCGGCACCCAATCCTGGGCGCGAAGCTCATCGAGGATCGCGCCGCGGATACGGAACTCCGCATAGGTTTTGAATTTGTTGTCACGTGACGGATCGTATTTTTCGATCGCGTCCATCAATCCGATCACACCGCTTGAGATCAAATCATCGAGCTCGATGTTCGACGGCAAGCGTACCGCGATCTTCTGGGCGATAAACTTGATCAGAGGCGCATACTCGAGGATGAGTTTATCTTTTTGTTCAGGCGTGACCTTCGACGGCTCTTCTTTATACTTGCGTAGCAGAGAAGAAGAGTTTCCCGACATTTTTTCATCCCTTTCCGGAAAATTGTATCTGGCGCGGGACAGTGCCGAAGTTCTATTCAGCCCGTCCCGATTGGCCAAGAAACGTCAGCGCCAAAATTCGTTACTTCTACAGGTTACCAAAATGAGAAGGCAGCACAAAGTCCTAATCTTTCATGCCAAGCGTACGAGCTGCTCCCAAAAGAACTGTAAACTTCCTTTACACTCCGGAGCGCTTTGAGTGCCCTTAAGCCCTTGAGCCAACTGGCAGATCGCCTGAGACGAGGGCGCGCTTGGATAAGCTTGAGTCACCAGCTGTTGCGACCGAGTGGCCTGTCTCAAAATGGGATCCGCGGGGATCGAGCCCAAATAATCCAGACTGACGTACAGGAATTTCGCCGCGACTGAATCCAGGCGCTCGAAAAGGCGACGGCCGTCGGCCTCATCCTTGACCTGGTTACATACAATAGAGAAGCGATTCTCGCGGCAGCGCTGGTTCAGAACCTTGATCAAGGCATACGAATCCGCGACCGAGGCGGGATCGGGAGTGACAACGACGCAAATCTGTTGGGCGGCGCTATTCAGGTAAAGAACGTTGTCATCGATTCCCGGCGCGGTGTCGATCAGCATCACATCGTAAGCGAGACCCAATTGGCTCACCTGATCGAGCAAGGCCTGCTTCTCGAAAGCACTCAGATTCTGCAGATCGAAAACACCGCTTCCGCCGGGAATCAGCGTGATATTGCGAGCGACCTCGACCAGCACGTCCTTCATTTCTGCATCGCCCGAGATCAGATCTTGAATCGTGCGCTCGGGGCGGACCTTGAACATCAGATCGACGTTTGCCATCCCGAGGTCACCATCGAGGATCAGAACACGTTTTCCCTCACGGGCGAGCTGCAAAGCAAGATTGGTGACAAGCGACGTTTTACCGACACCTCCTTTACCTGAGGTGATGCTGATCACTTGGGTGCGCGCGGTACCGAGACCGACGCGCGGGCCCGAGGGTTGATAGCTTGAGCTGGTGTTCACTTGCTCTCCTTTCGCAGTTTCGTCAGCTTGAAGATGAGATCGAGCACTCGCTCCTTGCTCGCGGCTTCGTAATCCTCGGGGATCCGGGGACCGATTCCGAACGAGTGCAGAGGCTTGCCTGTTTTTTTGTGAAGATTGTAAATGATGCCGTGTTGGACCGACTGATCGAGATTGGTGACGATGAGGCTCGAGAAATCAGTCACCTTATAGCGACGGGCCATTTCGTAAGCGTCTCCGTCCTTGGTGGTCGCCGACATGCAAAGATGAACGATGGGCTGGGAGCCTTCGGGCGGAAGCAACGATTTGACGAGGTGGATCTCATCGAGGTCACGCAATTGAAAACCCGGGAAGTCGACGAGAACGTGGTCGATATGACCGAGCTGGCCAAGCACCCATTCCCAATCTTTGCGACTGCGGACGACCGCGAATGGAACATTGAGAATCTGGCAATAGATTTTCAACTGATCGACAGCGCCGACTTTGTAGGCATCGGTCGTCAGTATCGCGACCTTTTTCTTTTCGCGCACGACGAGATGGCTGGCCATCTTCACGAGTGACGAGGTCTTGCCGCTGCCTGAACCGCCGACGAAAAGATGCAGCCGCCCCTGCCAAGGATTCGTCACAGTATGGATGTTCGCCAAAAAGTAGCGCGCGACCCACGCATCGACGATCGGGCGTTTTTTCGCCATCACCGGATCGATCTCTTTCGCGGCTTGCGTGAGGATCTCCACCGTGTTGTCCACGGTGACCCCGGCATCGGTGAGTTTCTGGAACATGAAACTAAGATCGTAAGAAATTCCGAAGTCCGCCCCTGGGTGAAGCGCCGTGAAGGTCTGCGGAACCTTTTGAAAGCCTTCGAGAACCTTATTGAGGCGTGCGATTTCGCCCTTCAGGGTCGCGATTTCCGGGTGCGGCACGGGCGGAACATGCGGTGCATGCACATCGAGGCCGCCTGCATTCGCGACGGGCGCCTGTGGCTTGGCCAGAGCCGCTGCCTGTTGCTCGCGAGCCCGGTTGGCCCGGACCTTCTCTTCCTCGGCTGTCGACATGCCGGCCTTCCACGCGGCCCGAGCGGCGTCACGGATGCGGCTGATGGCCTTTTCTTGCAACGGAGGCTGCGGCTGAGGTACCGCGGCGATGGCGCGCGCCGGCCGCTGCTGCCATTGATCGGCTTCGAAATCCTGATCGAAATCCTCGAGAAGATCGCGGACGTTACGGCCGCGTGCCTTTTCCATAGCGGCTGAGCGGCGCGAACTCGGCTGGATCTCTTCGTCTTGGATATCGATGTAGCTGGTGGTGGTGATCGGACGGCGTTCCGGCTTGGCGGGAGCGCGCGTCTCTAATCGCGAGTCGACCATGTGCTGGATGATTTGGCGCTGCGTGCGCGCATCGCTGGCATGAAAGCGCTCACGATCGCGCGCCGTAAGGCGCGATTCCGCGAAGGCCTTTTTTTGCAGCGTGCTTTCGGAGACTGCCGCCGTGATTTCAACGCTGACATCGCCGGCGAGACCGAACTTGCGGTTATCGCGAGCCGAGAGAATCACGGCATCGGGCCCGAGTTCGGCCTTCACCATCCGGAGCGCGTCCTTCATGTTCTTGGCTTCAAACTTCTTAACCCGCATGCGCTAACTCCACTTGTCCGACCGGCGCGATTTGCGCGTCCGCGGTCAACTCGTTATGGGACAAAACGACCAACTGGGGAATAAACCGGTGCGTGAGCTTGAAAATGTGCCGGCGCGCCGTGGGGCTCGTCAGCAGGATCGGCTGGCCGGCGATTTCAGGATGGCTCTCGATCGAAGTCGCGATTCCTTCGATCATCGCGTGCGCGATCCGCGGATCCATCACGAGTTGGACACCTTGCTCGGTTTGCAAGAGGGAGTTGGCGATCAACTCCTCGAGCTGCGGGTCGAGACTCAAGACAGGCACGCGGCCCTCGTCATTGCGATAGCGCGATGTGATTCCGCGAGCCAGGGCCTTGCGAACGGCTTCTGTCAGAAGCTCCGAATCCTTGGTGCGATGGGCTTCGTCGGCGAGAGTTTCAAAAATCGTCAAGAGATCGCGGATCGAAACCTGTTCCCTGAGCAGGTTCTGAAGAACACGCACCACGGATCCGAGCGGCAACGGATCCGGGATAAGCTCTTCGACCACCTTCGGATAGAGCTTTTTGAAGTTGTCGACCAGCGACGAAGCCTCTTGGCGGCCGAGAAGTTCATGCGCATGAGTACGGACGATTTCGGTGATATGAGTCGCCATGACGGTCGGCAGATCGACGACGGTGAAGCCAGCGAGCTCGGCCTCTTCTTTCTGACTTCTTGCGATCCACAAGGCGTCGAGACCGAACGCGGGCTCCTTGGTCGGAATACCATCGACCCGAGAAATGGTATTTCCGGGATCCATCGCCAGCAGATACTCGGGCCTGAGGCTTCCGCCGCCGACCTTGTTGCCCTTGATGAGCAAGCGGTACTCGCCGGGCTCGAGCTGCAGATTGTCGCGGATGTGAATGCTCGGCACGATAATACCGAGATCGAGCGCGAACTGTTTTCGGATCGAGCCGATGCGTTCGAGAAGATCTCCCGATTGCTCGCTTTCGACGATATTGATCAGGCCATAGCCGACTTCGAGCTCGATGATATCGAGAGGAAGCAGGTTCTCGATTTTTTCCTTCTCGGGTTTCGATGAGATTTCGCTCGCCTTTTTGCGTTCGTTCTCGGCCTCTTCTTGCTTATAACGCTGGATCATCCAGCCCAAGCCCGCCATCCCGCCGCCGATGATGAAAAACGGAATGCCCGGCAGCGACGGAATCGCGCCGAGTGCGCCGATCACACCGGCACTGATATAAAGCGCACGCGGATTGACGAAGAGCTGCCCGACAACTTCAGAGCCCATGTCTTCGCCGGAGCCCGAGCGGGTGACGATAATACCGGCCGCGGTCGAGATGATCAGCGCCGGGATCTGGCTGACGAGGCCGTCACCGATCGTGAGCTTGGTGTAGTACTGAGCTGCCGTCGCCACATCGAGACCGTGCTGAAGCACGCCAACCAAGAGACCGCCGATGACGTTGACGACCGTGACGACGATACCGGCGATCGCGTCACCGCGCACGAACTTCGAGGCACCGTCCATGGCTCCGTAGAAGTCGGCTTCGGATTCAATCTCTTTACGGCGCTTGCGCGCTTGGTCTTCATTGATGAGTCCGGCATTCAGGTCGGCGTCGATCGACATTTGCTTACCGGGCATCGCATCCAAGGTGAAGCGGGCGGCGACTTCCGCGACGCGGCCGGAACCTTTGGTAATGACCACGAAGTTAATGACGACAAGGATCACGAAGACGATGAAACCGATCACATAGTTGTCGCCGACGACGAAACTGCCGAAGGCGTGGATCACAGCACCCGCCGCCGAGGCTCCGGTGTGGCCATCGCTCAGAACGATCCGAGTGGTGGCGATGTTGAGCGAGAGCCGGAACAACGTTGAGAGGAGGAGAAGACTCGGAAAAACACTGAAGTCGAGGGCCTTCTTCGTGTACAACGCGACCAGAAGAATCAAGATCGAGCTCGTCAGGCTCAGAGTCAGGGCGATATCGAGCAAGAACGGCGGAAGCTTCACGAGCATCACGCCCAAAATCGCCATCAAGGTCACGGCCATCAAAAGATCGACGTTCTTGGCGTACTTATCAAAACGTTTGAGAAACTGAAACACCTGCTCCATCGCTTAGAAGACCTTTCTGCGTTTCAGTTTGTAAACGTAAGAGAGAACCTGCGCGACCGCCGTGAACAGCTCGCGCGGGATGCCTTGACCGATTTTGAGCGTCTTGAAGATCGTGCGCGCCAAGGGCTTGTTCTCCATGACCGGGATGTTGTTCTGGCGGGCGATCTCTTTGATCTTTTCGGCGATCGCGCCCGCTCCTTTGGCGATCAGTTTCGGCGCCGCCATGGTTTTCGGATCGTACTGAAGAGCGCAGGCGATGTGCGTGGGGTTGGTGATGATCACATCCGCCTTGGGCACGTCGCTCATCATGCGCTTATTGGCCATTTCGCGCTGAATGCGGCGAATCCGAGCTTTGATCATCGGATCACCTTCACGCGATTTGTGTTCTTCCTTGATCTCCTGCTTGGTCATGCGCATTTGTTTCTCGAGCTGCCAGCGTTGGAAGAAATAATCGCCGACGGCCAGAACCGCCATGAAAATGCCGACGCCCCCCATGAGCCGCACGGTGAGGTCGCCCGCGAACATGATCAATTGATTCACCGAGAGACTGACCAGAGCTGGAACCTTGACGATTTGGTCTTTCACCAAAACCGCGACGACGGAGCCGACGAGGACCAGTTTGAGCACGGCTTTAACGCCCTCGACCAGGGCCCTGAGCGAAAACAAACGGCCGAATCCCGAAATCGGATTGATGCGTTCGAGATCGAAATCGAAGGCTTCCTCGTTCTGCAGAAAACCTGTTTGCACCACGGAAGCCGCAATGCCCATGATCGAAAGAATTCCGACCAAGGGAGCGAGGATCAGCAGAGCCTTTTTGAGAACGAAGAGAGTCACGGGGACATAGTCGCCTCGGCGCGCCGCTTCGACCAAAAAGGGCCCCAGGGATTTCGTGATGATTTCGCTCATCTGCGCCAAAAAGAAGCGGCCGAGAAACCAGAGCATGAACGCCGAGGTCAAAAGCACCAGAACCGAGCCCAGCTCGCGCGTGTTCGCCACTTGGCCACGCTTACGGAAATCATCGCGACGCTGCTGGGTCGCTTCTTCCGTTCTTTCCTGGTCCTGATCAGCCATCCTGGCTCCCCAAAAAAACCATCAAACGTCTAGTGGGCCTTCATAAACTTAAAAAACTGTTCAGCGAAGGCAAGGATCTCGTGATCCAACTCGAAAACCAGAGCCGGTAGCGCCAGGAACATCACCAACACCGCCGCCATGAAATTGACGGACATCGACGTCATGAGAACATTCACTTGCGGTACCGCCCGGCTGATGATCCCCATCACCACGTTCATTATGAACATCGCGAGCAGGACCGGAGCCGAGATTTTGATGCCCGCTTCGACCACCGATTGCAGAATCAATCCGCTTTCGCTGAATCGACCGACCATCATACCAAACGGAGAAGCAATCTCGGTGCCATCAAGCGAAAGAGGAATCGCATCGAAACTTTGTACGAGTCCGGTGAGAAAATAGTGGTGACCGTTGAGCGAAAGAAAGAGAAGCGTCGCTAAAGCCGCGTAAAACTGTTCGACCGTCGTGGCGTTCGCGCCTAAAGCCGGGTTAAAAAGCTGGCCGTTGGCAAGCCCCGAGCTCGTGGCGATGAGATTTCCGCCGGCGCTGATCGCGAAGAAAAATAGTCGAGTCATGAATCCGAGACACAGACCTGTCAAAACTTCTTTGCCAGCCAGCCACGCGATGTCGTTCGAGAACGGGGCGACCAATCCAGACCGGTTGACCAAAGGAAAAACCACGACCGCGATCAGGAGGGAAAACAAAACCTTGAGATAGCCCGGAACGCTGTACACGCTGAAAAGCGGCCAAACGAAGGTGAAAGCCGAGATTCTTAAGAACACCAGCGCGAAAGCGAGAATCTCGGGCTCGTTGAAACTGAAAACTGGCAGCAAGGTTTCTTACTCCCGAACGTAGGTCGGAAGATTCTCGAACAGTCCGACCGTGAAATGCGTCAAAATATCGAGCATCCAAGGCCCCGCCAATAAGAGCACGGCACCGATCACGATCATCTTGGGAATGAACGACAAGGTCGCTTCGTTGATTTGTGTCACCGCCTGCAGGACGCTGACGACGAGACCCGTCACGAGAGCCGCGCCGAGGAGCGGCGCCGAGATCATGGCCGTCGTACGAAGCGCGTCTTGGCCGAGTTTCATGATCAATTCTTCTGTCATAAACGCTCCCCCAATCAAATCAGCCGAAACTTTGCACCATGGATCCAACAATCAAAGTCCATCCATCGACCAGCACGAAAAGCATGATTTTAAAAGGCAGCGAGATCACCACCGGCGGAAGCATCATCATACCCATGGCCATCAGCACGCTCGCGATCACCATATCGATGACCAGAAATGGCAGATAAATCACAAAGCCGATCTGAAACGCCGTCTTCAGCTCCGAGATCACGAACGCCGGCACCAGCACGGCTGTCGGAACGTCCGCGAGTGTCTTGGGTTTATCAACCTTTGCCAGCCGGACGAAAAGGGCCAAGTCGGCGTCGCGTGTCTGGTTGAACATGAACTTCCGGAGTGGCGACAGCGCTTCATCGAGCGCCTTGTCCTGACCGATCGTTCCCGCAAGATAAGGCCTGAGCGCCTTGGTATTGATGTCGTCAAAAGCGGGCCGCATGATAAAGAACGTCAGAAACAGCGCTAAACCGACGAGCAGCTGGTTCGGCGGCATCTGAGCGGTACCGAGGGCTTGGCGCAAAAACGAGAGGACGATGATGATGCGCGTGAACCCCGTCATCATGATGAGGATCGCCGGCGCGAGTGTCAGCACCGTCATCATCAATACGATTTTGATGGCATTGACGACTTCGTTCGGATTCTCGGTGGTCTTAAATCCAAGATTGACTGTAGGCAATGTCACGCCTTGAGCGTGAGCCGCCGACGCCCCGAGAATCACTAAGATCGCCGTCACCCAGGCCAGACGCTTCATTGCCGCTCCCCTCACAAGTTCTTCATGCTGCGCAGACGCGTCGACACCTTGTCGCGGATCTCACTCAA
The DNA here is from genome assembly GCA_037367405.1 of Ottelia alismoides. NCBI lineage: Eukaryota > Viridiplantae > Streptophyta > Magnoliopsida > Alismatales > Hydrocharitaceae > Ottelia > Ottelia alismoides. The sequence goes on along the minus strand of JAZKJV010010430.1, from coordinate 33,814 downwards.
ACCCTGAACCGCGAAATCATCTTGGTCCACGCTCGGAGCGCGACTCCTCCGACCAGCGGGCTCTTCTTCGAAATCATCAAGCGCTTGATTGAACTCTCGTGGTATTTCTTCGGGGAACTCATCGTCGATCAAAGAGAGACTCTTCAGCATCGAGATATTCTGGTCGGTCACACCGATCAGAATCGACTCGCCCGCGACTTGCACGATCGCCAGGCTTTTCTTCGGCCCGAGGGCATGCTGAGTGAGAACCTTGATGCGGGTGTTCTTATTCTTGTCGCCCGAACGGTTGCTCACACGCTTAAGACCAAAGTAAGCGGCCGCCAGCGCGGCTGTTAAAACCCCGAGCGAAACGAAGATACGGGTCATGCCCCCGCCCGACGCTTTCTTCTGGTCTTTAGCTCCAGTCAAAACCGGAATTTGGCTCTCAGGAAGCTTCGCGGCTTCGGCCGGCTTCACCGCCGCTTCAATGACTGGGGTATTAGCCGCATCAACCGGAGCCGCCGTCGCCGGCGCGGCTGCGACCTCGGACACCGCCTGAATCGCCTCATTTTTGCCGCCAACGACTAACCGGGCTGACAAATCATCGGCTGATTCGTCGGCCACCGTATTCTTCGCCGCTGCTTTGGGCGTCACGTGTGTGGCCGCGGCCGGAAAAGCGAGTACGACCGTCGCGACGACGCCGCCAAGGATCATCTTCTTCATGGCTTCCTCACTTCAGCTGTTCGACCCGCTCGGCGGGAGAAATGATGTCCGTCAAACGCACACCGAACTTTTCGTTCACCACGACGGCCTCGCCGCGGGCGACGAGTTTGTCGTTCACCAGCACTTCCATCGGCTCGCCGGCGAGTTTGTTCAGTTCGATCACCGAACCTTGCCCTAGATTGAGAAGCTCGCTGACGACCATCTTACAGCGGCCCAGCTCAACGGTGACTTTGAGGGGAATATCGAGGATCAAGTCGAGGTTGCGCTCGCGCTTGCCGTCTTTGTCCCCGCCCATCAGACTCGCGAGATTGCTATCATCTGCCATGCCCCTTACTCCTTAGATACTCGTTTCGTCACTTGCACCGCGACGGATCCGTGATTGACCCCGTAATAGCCTTTGAATTTCTTCACGCCCTCGATCTGAACATCGAATTCGCCGTTGGCGTCTTGATCGAGCGAGATCACGTCGCCCGGTTTCATGTTCATCAGTTCATCGAGAGTGATTTCCGTGTAACCAAGATCAACGCGGACATCGATTGCGGTGTCCATCAGCTGCTCTTGGATGATACCAGCCCAGAGCTTTTTATCCGTCTGGTCGCTTTCCACCTGGAAGCCGCTCTGCAGTTTCTGCTTGATCGGCTCGATCGTCGCGTAGGGTACGACCAACGTGATGGTACCGTTGGCGTTTTCCAGTTCGACGTCGAAAGTCGATGCGATCACGACGTCGGTCGGCGGCACGATGCCGACGAATTGCGGGTTCACTTCGGTACGAACAAAACTGCAATCGATCTTTTCAACCGAAAGCCAGGCCTGCTCGAGATCGTCGATCGCGAGCTCGACGACTTTACGTACGATCGAGAGCTCGATCGGCGTGAAATCCTTGCCTTCGATTTTGGTGTAAGGGCGGTCATCGCCGCCGAAAAAGCTGTCCACCAAGGCGTAGGCGAGCTTCGACTCAATCACCAATAGCGCCGAGCCGCGGAGAGCGTTGAACCGCAGAACAGACATCGACGTCGGCATCGGAAGCGTGTTGATGAATTCGCCGAACTTCAAGAAGTCCGTGCTCGCGTGGTTCAGCGCCGCGATCTTGCGAAGCGCGCTCGAAAGCGAAACCCGGAACGAGCGCATGAATTTTTCGTAGATGACATCGAGTTGCGGTAGACGGCCGCGGATGATGCGGTCTTGGCTGGTTAAGTCGTAGACAACAACGACTTTGTCATCTGTGGCCTTGACCTCACCACCAGAGTCGGCCGCGACCTCGCCTTCGGATACCGCGGCCAGCAGCGCATCAACTTCACTTTGCGATAAAACCTGACTCATCCTAAGCCACCATTAATTGAAGATAAATTCTGTGAAGAAGACCCGCTTGATCTTGCCCTTGGTCAGGAACGAGTTGACCGTGTCGCGAATCTCATCGCGCAAATGTTCCTTGCCCTGCGGCTCGGTCAACTGCGCGTAGGTCTTGCTCGAGAGAATGATGATGATGATGTCGCGGATCTGCGGCTTGCGCTTGTCGATTTCGTCGGCGATGCGATCGCCCTCGAACTCGAATTCCATGTTCACTTTCAAGACCTTGTTGCCGCGGCTTCCGGAGAGATTGACCAGGAATGTCTCCATCGGGATGGTTTTTCCGACGAAGTCCTCTTCTTCTTTGTGTTCCTTTTCGCCGTGTCCGCCTTCAGCGCCATGCTCGGGCTCGATCGCCTTATCAATGACTTTCGCATGTTCGGCATCGTGTTTGCGGCTGATGAAGAGCATCGCGCCCACGCCAGCGACGACGAGCATGTTCAGAACGACCAGCGCGTAAAGTATGATGGGCTTGCCACCTGATCCTGAATTTTCGCTTTCCGTTGCCGCCGCCGCTTTTTCTTCCGCCACGACCAGAGCCCTCCCCATGATACTTTGACTCAAGCCAAGTCAAAGCAACGGCGATGCCAACGCGACGATCGGCAAGAGTCCGGAGTTCAAATGCGATTAAGTTGCAAACGAAGTTCAGCTGGACCGGTCTGAACGGCTTGAGGCATGCGCCAGAGCTGGCAGGAGCCGGTCAGGGTTTTGACGGTTCGCTCTTCATTTCTTCTGAAGCGACTTCATCATCTTCAGAATTTCGGCGTGCAAGACACTGTTGCCACAGATGACCGACGTTCCGCGGGGATCGAACGGATTGCCGGTGATATCGGTCGCGACCGCACCCGCTTCACGGGCGATCGCGACTCCGGCGGCCATGTCCCACGGGAAGAGATTGCGCTCCCAGAAGACGTCGAACGAACCTTGAGCGACGAAACAAAGGTCGAGCGCGGCAGCTCCGGCGCGACGAAGGCCGCGGCCGCCGCGAATAGTTTGCGCCGCGATCGCCAGCTGATGGTCAAGCTCGGTGTCGTAGCTCGAAAAACCGGTCGCGAAAAGCCCGTCACGAAAACTCGTGCGGGAGCTCACGCGAATTGGTTCATTATTGACGAACGCGCCTGCGCCCTTGACGCCGTGATAACGAAGCCCCAACTTCGGAGCATCGACCACGCCCAAAACCAGTTCTCCGTCGAGTTCAAGTCCTATGCTGATGCAGAACACGGGAAATTGATGGATGAAATTCGTGGTGCCATCCAACGGATCGATCATCCATAAAGCACCGTGACCGGCCGGAGCAGAACCGCTCAAGCCGGTTTCCTCGCCTAAGATCGCGTGTTCAGGAAAAGCGCGGCGGATACAGTCTTTAATGAGTGCTTCCGACTCACGATCCGCATCACTGACGAGCCCGGCCTGGAACTTTTCGTCAACATTGCGTAAGTTGCCGAAATGACTGTTAAGAATTTTACTCGCGCCATCGCAGGCCGCAAAAGCCACGTCCAGAGCCTGTCTCAGAAACGACGCTTTCGCAGGTTCAAGGCTTGAGTTGTTGATTTTTCCAGTCTGTCCCGTTTAAGCCGTTCAATTTAGACTCCGCCATTTTCGTCATCAAGACCCCAAGACCCAGTATTGTCAAGGTTTTGACACGTTGACCTATAAGGCGGTGCCTCAGTAGCATGAAAGAGTAGGTTCGCAGGACGTGAACCACGGAGACCATCATGAATAAAGGAACGCCTCTCTTTAATAACCAAACCGGCAGTTCGCGTATGGACACGGTCTTGAAGATGTTGTTGATCGCGTTTATCGCGCTCCTCGCTTTCTCTTCAGGTGTCTTTTTCGGAAAGCAACTGAGCGATACCGACTATCAACTGCGCGCGCTGGAAAGCGACTTCACCAACGGACACGGGGCTAAGACCGCAGACAACGGCCACGATCAATCGCCGGAAGACGCTATCAATCAGGACGAAGTCGCGGCGCTTTCCGACAAGTTGGTCAACGGCGAGAAAGCGGACCTCGAGCATGGCGAAGAGAACCGTAAAATCGCTTCGAATGAAGAGGCTCATCACGAGGCAGTTCCGGCACATGAAGCCGCAGCTCCAGCTCATGGCACGGCTTCCGCGGCCCATGGATCAGCGCCTGCCGCACACGGCACGGCCGCAGCCGCTCACACGGCACCTGCCGCCAACGACAAACATGCCACCGAGACTCCAAAGGCAGCCGAGCATGCACCGGCACCTTCGCAACATGGCGCCGCGAAAACGGCACCGGCCGCCGCTCACTCCGCTCCTGCTCACTCGGGCGCCGCTTCGCAAAAACCCGATTTGACAGCGGCAACCAAAGCGGCGATCCGAGTTGCCAACAACACGGCTCCTGTCGAGGCGCCGAAAGCTGGCAGTGAAAACCGGGTGCCGACAAGCCTTCCGAAAACGGTCGGTACTTCGCAAGACGTGGAGTTCACGGTCCAGGTCGCATCCTACCCGACCGCGCAGATCGCCAAAGAACATGCGGATGAACTCATCAAAAAAGGTTTTCCCGCGTTCCCGGTCGAAGCCACGGTCAACGGCAAGATCTGGTACCGGGTCAGCGTCGGCAGCTTCAAGACACAACGTGAAGCAACCGTCTACCGCGCCCAGCTTCTGAAGCAGACAAGCCTGCCCTCGGCGATCGTACAAAAGATCACCCGCTAAACACTTGCTTGTGCGCCTCGCCGCGCACGGCAACTCGCATCGATTTCCCTCCTGGTTTTTTCTCTTTGTTCGCGTAGCACTTATATCCGAAACAAAAACCAGGAGGCGCCATGCGCGTTTTTTCGTCGAGGCTTGTCCTTTGCTCCGCATTCGCTTTCGCAGCTTGCGGCGGCTCGTCTTAAAACTCCGCAGGCCCGTCTCAACCAGCGATTGATCTCGGTGGCCCCGACAAATCCACGGGCGCTACCAACGCGCAATTCGTCTATTGCAAGAGTGCCGACCTCGAAGCCGGCGTCGACTTCGGGACCGCCGTCCTTGGAAGCGGAGCCGCCGGTCTCGGCGCCCAGGCCGGCAGCCGTTCCAGCGAAGCCCTGGCTTTTGCGACGTGCACGATCAACTCCATTTCCAAAGTCACCTACCAGGTAACCGATAACTATGGAATGTTCTGCAAAGACCGCCAGGGAAAGGAATGGGTCTATTCGGTCGCCACCACTGATGACAAGAGCGCGCAGCTGATTTTTAGCGATTGGGACCAGACTTTCGAAAAAAAGCGAGCTGCCTGATCTACCAATCCAATCCCTTCAAGGGAACGAACTCTTGGCCGTGATCATTTAAACCCCGGCGAGGTCGAGCAGGCCCAGCTGCGGGGAATCTTCAACGGCCTCTTCATCCCTCAGGCGCACGCCAAGGCCGAGCAAACGAATCGGCTCTTGGCGTTTCTGCCATGCCGACGCGATCAACGCGCGGAAATCGTCCTCACTCGGAAACTCACGGGTCGCCCGCTCGTGTGTCATCGATTTGAAATCGGTGAACTTCAACTTCACAACGAGCCCGCGGATCTGCTGGGCGCAACCGGAATTATCCATGCGGCGGAGCCAATCGAGATAGAGGTCCGGAACGGCGTGCTGGATTTTCTCTAGCGTTGGCAAATCCTGTTGAAAAGTCTCCTCGACGGTCAGTGATTTGCGCTCGCGATGCATGCAGAGCTCGCGCTCATCGATCCCGCGGCAGAGCTGGTAAAGCTCATGCGCCCGCGAACCACCGAAATGCCGCCGTAATTGCTCAACCGAGAGCTTTTGCAGGTCACCGCAAGTAAACAGACCGAGTTGATGCATGCGCTCGGCCGTGACTTTACCTACGCCCCATATCCTTTCGACCGGAAGACCTGGCATGAAAGACTCGACCATCCGCGGATGAATGACAAATTGACCGTTGGGTTTATTCCAATCGCTCGCGATCTTGGCCAAAAACTTGTTCTCGGCGATGCCCGCCGAAGCGGTAAGCTCAAGCTCCCGGAAGATTTCTTGGCGGATGGCTTGCGCAATCCTTGTTGCGCTGCCCTCACAGTGGGCTGAGTCGCTCACGTCCAAATACGCTTCATCAAGTGAGAGTGGCTCAATTTTATCGGTGAAGCGCTCAAAGATCGCCCGTACTTTGCGGCTTTCGGCTTTGTAGAGTGAGAAATTGGGCGGCACCAAAATCAAATGCGGACAAAGGCGCACGGCCCGCGAGCTCGGGATCGCCGCTTTCACCTTGTACTTGCGTGCCTCGTAGTTCGCCGTGCAAATCACCGCCCGCGAGTTCGCAGGCCCGCCGACAGCCACCGGTTTCCCTTTGAGCGAGGGATTGAATTTCTCTTCCACAGCGGCATAAAAGCAGTCCATGTCGACGTGGATGATCTTTCGTTGACCCATGTGTAAATTATATGTAAGTCATTGCCGTTGGGCAAGTGAATGTTCGATCGGCAACGTCGCCGCGAAGTCCCAGTGTTCGCGTTTGTCTAAAAGTTCCAGCCCGCGACCAGACCAAAACCCGGGAGCGGATTCGGCGCGAAATCAGGTGCGAATGCGAGTCGCCCTTCGAGCTGCAGATCAAGATTTTCCCAAACGACGAAACGCACACCGAGAGCCCCGGCCACCATGCCGACCGGATCGCTCTGGTCGTCAGTGTGTTGCATCCCGAAATTTGTAGCCACGTGCTCGAATTCAAAGCCGGCACCGAAAGCCAGGTAAGGCGAAGCCGGCCACTTGTTATTCAAGAGCTTTCGCCCCCAGAGCAAAACTTCTTGATGCTCGCGCCAAACGTAAATCATCGTTGAACCGCTAGAGACACGAAAGTTCGAATACTCCAAATAAGCGTCCATGAGATCGAAGCGGTATCCGCCCCGTACCGAGACCGGTTGGCGCGCCTCGAAGCTACGGCCATCGGCGGACGATTCGAAAACCACATTCCCGCCAAGCGCGATGATCGGCGCAGCCTGAACGGGGGCTGTGGCGAGACCAATCAGAACGAACACGAAGAGCCAAGATTTCACTTCTGGCCTCCGGTTGGCTTCGATGACGGTGTCGCGGGACTCGCCGGCGTCTTCGGCGTTTGCCCACCTCCACATTGAACGACCGCGATTTCATTATCCCAATCGCTGGCCGCGACTTTGCGGAAGGCGCGACAGACTCGCGAGTCGCCCGAGCGCGGAAGATTCTTGTAAAGCGCGATCAGAAACAGGTTGGGAGAAATCGTCTGTTGTGCCTCGCTCGCTTTCTGAACCTGTTGCACGAATTGCGGCAACGTTTTGATTACGGCCGCGGCGACCGCCATACGGGCCGCGCGGCTCACGGTTTTCTGCCCGCCCACGACGCGAGTGAGCTCATGCAAAGCCCGCGCGTACGTTGTTCCGACGTGGTAGGCGTTGGCCATGAGTTGTTGGCCCGGCAGCGGTTTACCATCAACACCGGTGACCCAAGCCAATAATTCTGGTTTACCGTCGAGCGCTTTTTCGAGCGCACGGTCGATGCGGCGGCGGTCTCTTTCTTTCGGCAGGCTCGCCGCGATGAAGGCCGGGTCGCCCGTATACACCCAGCCCCAGAAATCGGCCAAACCTTCGTTCAGCGCGGTGAGATAGAGGGCGTTGAAATTAGCCGTGACTTCCTCTTGCGAAACCTTCTTTTCAGGGTCAGCCGGCTTTCCGCTCCCGGATGTGGCATCATCCTCGAGCAGATGCATGGCATGCAAGCGGCGGAAATCCTTGGCCGTGTTACCGATCAATTTGCCGTAAGGCCCCAGCGGCCGCAGTACCATCGAATAGAAAATCATATGGAAATGCTCGTGGGCGAGAATCCCTGCGTTGGCCGCGATGGGAACATCGTTTCCCGTATAGGGAGGAATCAAGAGCGCGTCGAGCTCGTCCCAAAAGAGCGCGTTATCGGTGGTGCGTTTGCCGTCCTCGCGCGAGATGTTCATGTCGAGCGCGATGCGCGCCGGCCAATTCGCGGCTGCCGCCAATTCGCCGTCCATCTTCGCCAAGCGCTCGTAATGCGCTTGAATGGCGGCGGCCTGCAAACTCACGTAATCGAGCGGAACGTAAACGCCATCGCGGTTGCGAAGATATCGGCCATTCGGCTCGGGGTTCTCAAATTGCTTGCCGTTTACGCCAGGCGTGACCAGAACTTTGGTGTAACGGCCCTGGAGCCGCGCCGGGTTGTCATAGGATTCGATCGAGACATTTTGCAGTTGATAATGCCCCTTCTCATCTGGCCAAGGAATTTGAAAGAGATTGCCGCCTCCGGAATCCGACCATCTGCCGCACCCAGCTGAAAAGAAGACCATCAGCAGGAAAGTCCCCATCAGGGTGCTTCCGAGATAAGTTAAAGTCGTCGATTCGGCTTTTGCAGGCTTCACAAAACAGGCTCGCTGATTTAAAGTCCGTGGATTGCTTTTCTTCCTTGTTAATGGAATGCAGAAAGCGGACCACCGGGTCCCGCCCGCCTGCTTGAACCCAGAACAAATAAAGTGGCTAAATGATGGACGAAAATACCGTTTCCGGCACCTCACAACCGACCCTGAATGAATTCATGGCCTCGCTCAACCCCCCGCAAAGGGATGCTGCCGAAACCATTGACGGGCCGCTTTTGATCTTGGCCGGCGCCGGTAGCGGTAAAACCCGCGTTCTCACCTATCGCACGGCCAATATTATCGCCCAAGGTGCGGCCAACGCGGACGAAATCCTCGCCGTCACCTTTACCAACAAGGCCGCAAAAGAGATGGAAGGCCGGATCCAGGATTTGCTGCGCAAGGTGGGAGTTCCGGTCTACGGGCGGCTGTGGATCAGCACTTTTCATTCGATTTGCGCGCGAATACTGCGCGAACACATTCACCTTCTCGACTACAAGCCGTTCTTCGGGATTTACGATTCCGCCGATCAACTTTCAATGATCAAGAAGGTACTGACCGCGATGGGCATCGACGAAAAAACTCACCCGGCCAAGGCCTTCGCCGCGCGGATCAACGCGGCTAAGACCGAAGCGCTGACTCCCGAAGACGTGCGCCACAAACGCTCGCGCATCATGGACGAGCGTAGCATCCAGGTTTACGCAAAATACGAAGAGGAAATGAAGCGCGCCAACTCGCTCGACTTCGGCGACCTGCTCATGAAGACCTATCTTCTGTTTTGCGATTACCCGGCCGTGCTCGAGAGCTATCAAAAGAAATTTCGCTACATCATGGTCGACGAGTACCAAGACACCAACCGCATCCAATACCTCATCGTACGAAGACTCGCCGACGCCCACCATAATCTTTGCGTGGTCGGTGACGAGGACCAGTCCATCTACTCTTGGCGGGGCGCGGACATTCATAATATTCTCGACTTCGAGAAGGACTTCCCTGAGGCGAAGGTCGTCAAACTCGAGGAGAACTACCGCTCGACCCAAACGATCATCAATGCCGCGACCCAGGTGATCCGCAACAACACGCAACGAAAAGACAAAACGCTTTTCACCAATAACGTCGGCGGCGACCCGATCATCGTTCGCGAAGAAAACAACGAATACGACGAAGCCCGTTACGTGGTGAATGAGATCCAAAGTCTCTTGAATGGCGGTGAGCACTCGGCCAGCGACATCGCGATTTTCTATCGCACCAACGCGCAGTCGCGCGTTCTCGAAGAACAATTCCGCACGCGCAATATCCCCTACAAGATCATCGGCGGCATGAAGTTCTACGAGCGCATGGAGATCAAGGACATCCTCGCCTACATGAAGCTCATCTTGAATCCGACTGATGATATCGCCTTCAAACGCGTGATCAATGTCCCGGGCCGTGGCATCGGTAAAACCACGATCGATCGACTCGAAGAGTTCGCCGGTTCCCGCGATCTTTCGATGATCGAAGGGGCGGCTCTTGCCGTCGACAACCGGGAGTTTAACGCGGGCGTGACCAGCAAGCTGCGCGGCTTCTTGCTCCTGCTCGAAAATTTGCGTGGTCAAGCTCGGACGATTTCTTTGCCTGAGCTCTATCATGCGATCCTCGATGCCACGGCCTACGTGCAGCGCCTGAAGGAAGAAGATTCGCCCGAAGCCGAAAGCCGCATCGAGAACTTGGAAGAATTCGACAACGCCATCGCCAAGTTCAGCGAGGAGCGTGGCGAAGAGGGAACGCTGCAAACCTTCCTTGAGGAAATGTCACTGGTGAGCGACCAAGACAACCTCGAAGACGCTGACGAAGCGAAGAACGTCACGATGATGACCTTGCATATCTCGAAAGGCCTCGAATTCCCGGTGGTCTTCATCGTGGGCCTTGAAGAAAACCTCTTTCCGAGCGGTCGCGCCGCTGAAGAGAGCGAGGACCCGACGGCCATTGAAGAAGAACGCCGCTTGGCCTATGTCGGCATGACCCGCGCCGAGAAAAAGCTCACCCTCACCTACGCCCGCACCCGCAAAGTCTGGGGCGCGGAACACCAGAATCCGCCGAGCCGCTTCTTGAAAGAGCTACCGAAAGAGGGCGTGATCATGCAATCAAACGCCACTCGCCCCAGCTTCGCCGATCGCATGCGCGCGCGTAGCGGCGCCAGCTTCGGCAGCGGTGGCGGCGGTTACCAACCTTCGTCCTTTGGAGACGACTTCACGGTCGGCTCCAAACGTGGCGGCCCGATGCCTAGCTACGAGGACTTCGCTGACGAGTCGTTCGATGACGGCGACGAATCGAGCGGTGAACTCAGGAAAGGAATGCGCGTGCGCCATCCTACCTACGGAGTCGGCGCGATTCTTTCAACCGAAGGCGGTGGCGCTGACCTGAAAGTCAGCGTGGTCTTCGGCGACAATACCGTTAAGAAATTCGTGGCTAAATACGCTCGCCTCGAGCGCGTTTGAGCTCCGACCATTCAGCGGCGTAGGTCTCGGCATCCAGCGGTTTCAGACGGCCCGCCGGATCCGGATCAACGTATTCGGCGCGCACGCCATCCCATCCAACGAATTCGCGCCGGCCCTCCGAACGCGCGACTTCGAAGTTCGGTGTCCAGCCGACCTTGCCTCCGCCTTGTGGAATATCGAGCGAGAGGTTCGGCATCGCGAGCCCGCTGAGATTTCCCCAGAGCTCGCGCTGGATAGCGAGCGACTCCTCCACCGAGGTCCGCATATGATCCGTCCCCTCGCTCGGGTCGCATTGGAACATATAATACGGCTTCGCGCGCAGGTACAAAAGCCGGCGCGACACGGCTTGCACGATCGCGGCATCGTTGTTCACGCCATTCAATAAGACCAGTTGATTGAAGACCGGAATTCCGTGATCGACCATCAAGGCGAGGGCACGCGCGGACTCAGCCGTGATCTCGCGCGGATGATTGAAATGGGTCATCAGAAACACTGGCTGGAACTTGCGGATCATTCCGACGAGCTCCGGCGTCACCCTCATCGGGCAGACCACCGGCATGCGCGTTCCGATCCGGATGATCTCAACGGTTTCAATCGAACGCAGATCGCTCAGTACGCGCTCGAGAATGCCATCGGACAAAGTCAACGGATCGCCGCCCGAGAGGATCACTTCGCGTACACCCGGATGGCTCTTGATATAACTGAGCGCCTGATCGTACTCGCGGCTCTTCACGAAAGCCTGTTCACCACCCGTGAAATGCTTGCGCAGGCAATAGCGGCAATAAACCGAGCACGTATCCGTCACTAAAAAAAGAAGCCGATCTGGATAACGATGAACGATCCGGGGGGCGGGATTGTTTTTCCCTTCCCCAAGTGGATCCGCCATCGCCTGCAGGCCGGGTGTCAGCTCTTTGCCGGTTGGAATCAACATGCGGCGGATCGGATCACGTGGCTCATCCGTCATCGCCAGCGAGGCATAATAAGGAGTCGACCGGATCTGGAAAAGACCGCCGGCCTCGAAACCCGCCAGCTCATCGCTCGTCAATTGAAACCGGCGGGCGAAATCTTCGCGCGTTTTCAGAGCATTGCGCAGTTGCCAATGCCAATTCAGCCAATCCGAGGGACTCACGCCTTCAGGAATTTGCGAAGGCTCAAAACTCAACTTCATGGCCCTCTAAAAACCAAGGGTCGAAGAGCATTTCAAGCGCTTTTTTATTGCCGCCCTCTCGAGTGACGGTTTCGCGCACTTTTGAACGTCAGCCTGGTAACAGTGCTTAAGTCGCTGAACCGCCAGGCGAATTTCTCGCCCGGGGGGCACCGCCCCGAGGGCACCTCGACAGCCGACGAAGTTTTTGACGACTCACGACCAAGGCAATTTCACAGTTATTCCAATGGCTTATAAAACAAGCTCCGACGGCGCGGCTTTTGGATTGCCTTCCGATGTACCCAAGAAGGGTGTCAGGCTTGAGGAGGAAATATGAGCATGGCAAGAAAACCTAAATTCGAACGGCAGCAGGTCCTCAAAGGACTCTTGCTTTTTGCCCTTCTGGCAAACGTTTCATGGCAGCCGGCGATGAACTCGCTGAATCTGTCTTCGGAAACGAAGTCCGGAACTCCTGAGGCACAGCCGGCAGCGACGACCCCGGTTGCGGCCCCGGCACCTGAGACGCCGCAAGAACCCATCGGCGACAACTCAAAAGCGGCCACCGGAAAACGCGCCAATCAGGCGTCGACACTGAAAGTTTGCGATCAGCGGGTGATGCTGACTTATAGTGAATTCCAGACTGACAAAGGCCTCAAGACGAACGTGCAAATCAAGCCGCAATTCGGTGGCGGATTCAAACCGTTTAACTATAAGAATATTGAAGGCGGCCTCGCACAAACATTCGACGATGCCGGCGCCAAGGCCGACATCGAAGCCAAAATCAGCGGCATCGTCCGCAACCGGATCGGCGGTACTTGTGCGTTCCAAACTTCGGTGAGCGCGCAAGTGGAAGCCGAACTGCCGCAAGCACCGCTTCCGGAAAAGAGAAGGTCGTGCGCGGTATGCGTGAATGCCGCCTCGATTCCCGTGGCGCTATTCTCAGCGAATCCAAGCGCATGGTTTGCGAACTCCGCCGCCTTTCAGAAATCGACTGCAACACTGACCGCATGAGCGGACGGTCCCGGGCCATGGCCGAAATCGAGCGCCGTTTGAAATCGATCCGCACCCATGTCAAGAACCGGCTAATGAGCCGCGACGAAGGCAAAGTTGAAGAAGGCGAAGAAACCCTGCAAGAGGTTCAGGACACCCTCAAAGACCTCGCTGTCGAGTGCGAACTCGATCCGACAAGAATGTCGCGCATGGCATCGGGCTTCGAAGCGCTCCGCTCAGGTGGAGAAACCTATCGCCGCTCGGTCGAATACGATGAAACCGTCAAAGCGGCCAAAGAAGAGCTCCGTCAACAGTTCATGGAAGTCGACCAGATGGCCCGCATGAACCCGCGTGATCCGATGGTGCAGATGCAGGCCCAACAGATGCGTGCCGAACTCCAGAACCGTTACAACCAGCTGAAGATGGATATCATTACAAATGTGAATCCGTTTTACACAGCTCTCTTGAACGCGCAACGCACGGGCTTGATGCCGCTCTCGGAGTTCTCGCAATTCGCACAGCCGTATCAAATCCTCGGCCGCGATTTGAACTCGCTCTCGAATCCACAGCTTCTCATGTATGACAACTATGCCGGCAGCTTCAATCCCGGAATGGGCGGCATCGGCAATTACGGCGGCCAACCGGGTATGCAACCCGGAAACTTCGTACAATACCGCCAAGGTCTCGCCAGCGGCTACAATGGCATACACTCCCGGCGTGAATAATGGAGTTAACAGCACAAACACCATTTTTAATCCCGGAACGATGAACAACCCCGCGCTGTTCAACCAGAACAGCATCCGCAATCCGAACTCGCCCCCGCTCATGAACGGTGGCAGCAGCCAAGCTCACCTTGGAGCCGGCAATCGGTTTAATTTTCGAATCTAAGAGCCCCCAACCCCTGACCTCCTCGGGCTATGATGGCCCGTTTTTATTTTTCAGGCGGAGCTGGGGCCGGAGTCGGCGCGGGCACCAGTGGCTCGATGCTCTGATCCTTTTTGAACGGAGAAATCACGCCCTTCATGATCCCGCCAAGCCTTCACCGGTGGCCTCGATGGCGGTACCAGTGGCGTCGATGGCGGTGCGGACGGTACCGATGCCGATCTCTTTCAGCTTCACTGCAAAATACTCGAGCAGCCGGTCGGCTTTGATATTGACGCCGAGAAGAACCTGATAAAACACGCGATCACTCGCGACCAGGCGAGCCTCCGCATGCAAGTCGACTTTGTCATGAAGATAGGTGGTGATGCCGGCCCCACCGCCGAAGACACCATTCAAACCGCTGAACTCCGGCCGGGCGATGTTGGCGATGCCGCCGAACAAACGCCAAAAAGGTGAAACGCGCGCGGGGAAATTCACGAATTGCCAACGGGGGGCTCACCCAAAAATGTCCTTGCGTCTCGCCTTCACGAAGGCCGACACCGATGATGCCGTCGATGAATTGCTGGCATGTCTCACTCGATGAAAAAACACAGGGGCCCAAATGCGCGCCCATCATCGCTCCCGCCCAAAACAGATCATCACGCGCACCGAGCAATCCGAACTCGAAAGAATAATCGGTCCTACGCGGTACATAGGGCGGACCATCGCCAAGTAACGTCGACGGCTCGGCCGCAAAAGCGGGAGAGACCAACAGAAACAGAAAGAACGCCAAGAAAAGATTCCGCCCCATAGTGGGGTCCAGAATACCGCATCCATCACGGTATTCAGAACAGTATTCTGAGGTACGAGCTGAATTCGAAGTCAGGCGCACAAAAAAACCGAGGGGATTTTACTCCCCCCGGGGCCCTGCTCCGCCATTGTATCGAGATGAAGTTCAAGATGCCGTACGAGCTGTGATCAAAAGCTAATGGCGGCCTTGGTAACAATTCCGTATGCAAACTTGTTCTCATACGAGTTAGATCCGCCCTTCCAGGCGCTGCCCGAAGAAGGAAACCAGCCTCGGTGATCCAAGTTAAGCGTTCGAGCGGTTTATAAGTGACGTTCAAGTCCAGCTCATAGCCGAGATCGGTTGCCGTGCCCGCGCTCGCCGTACCGGCCAACAGCGGATCTTTGTTGAGAAGAGCATAAACGAAGGTCGCGCCCCATGCGAGATTGTCTTTTGCGCGATACTTCACGCTCGGCGCGAAGTAGATCGCATTACTGACGGCCTCGGTGTCGATCTGCGAAGAAGCCGCCTGATCGGCTTTGCGGATCATACCCGTGCGCAAAAAGTCGGCCTGGCCGAGGGGATGATTGAACATCAGGAGACCGACGTCATAGTTGCGGCTGAAAGCAAAACCCTCGTAGGCATCGTTGGTTCCCGGATCATCACCGGTGGCCATACCGAATTTGAAAAACTCCGCTCCACCGGTCTTCAGCCGTTGGAATCGTCGCGATCTCTCCAGCTATGCCAAAAGAGTTCAAGCCAACGCCCGAACCAGACGCGTTCAAAACGCCCGAATCACCCGAAAGCATGTCGGCCTCAACGCTCGCACGCAACCACGGCAAGGCCTTCTCGGAGAGATAAAAACCCATCAAAGTGTTTTTATAGCTGCCAGAGCGAGTAAAGCCCGTAGGCCAGTATACCGACGATGTCTGAATCGGCGAATCATTGCCGAGGACAACACGCAGATCATAAATAAATCCAAGCGAAAGCTCAGAGTCGGGGTTGTCGTATTGCAGGTGCAGGATGTAGTCATCGACATTCGTCCTCGACCGCGAGTTCGCCTTCGGACATCTTTCCGAACATTGGCGTGACCGAGAAGTTCCGAGAACGACTTTGTACGAAACCATGTCTCGGGTATCGATGTAGTGATCGAACAAACCCTGGCCGGCATTAAAGGCCGTGCCAAGACCGAACTGAATCGGCGCGCGGCCAACGATCAGTTGACCGAATTCTTGCGTCCAGCTGGCCCAGATCTCGGTCACCGCCAGAGTTCCGGCGCGCATCGTGCGGCCCCACGCATTCGAATCCGTTCCCGTCACCGGGCCCGTCGCACCGCTGACTTGCGTGCCGGGCCATTTCCCAGAAGATCGCCAGCCACGGAGTTGATTTGACCATTGCTGTTAATGCCGTGAACTGGATCATTCAAGATATCCAGGCGCGCATGCAGAGTCAGACCATCGGCCGCCACCAATTTCGGCAAAAGCACCAGGTGATGCAGACCATAAGCTTTGTCGCTCTTATCACTGCTCAGTTCTGCATTGTTCAACTTGACGGCTTCGAAACGATAGAATCCGCCCCAGGTCAAATCGGCGGCTTGAGCCCTAGAAACACCAATAGAAGCACCAATAGAAGCACTCAGGCACGCCACTGCGGCGACTGCCAGCATTCGGGCAACTTCGAATAATCTAAGATGAATTGGCCTACGACGCCTCTGGACATGCGCACTCCCCTTTCGCTCAGGACTAGCATGGCAAAGACCTGAGTCAATCAAAACATTACGTTCCTATACCTTGCAGTACGTTGCAATAGGTTTTGGCTGACGCTCGCGAGTCTTAGTCTTTCACGACTGCCAATATCTCTTCTTCACGCAGACAGAGGAAGTCGTTGTTGTCGATGCGCACGTCGGAACCCGTGAAGGCATTGAACATCACGGTGTCACCAACTTTCACATCCAACGGGATGTAAGCGACCCTTCTTGTCGAGATGCCCTCGACCGACGGCGACCACGCGTCCCTGTGTCGGGCGATCCTCGCTGGAAACAGTATCAGGAATGTAAAGTCCGCCCGGCGTGCGTTGTGCGGCGCCAGTCTTCTCCACAAGAATGCGATTATCAAGAGGAGTGAAGAAACGCGCGAGCTCCGATGCACGGGCAGAAGCCTTAGCCGCGGGTTTCGCAGCCGCTTTCACGGATGGTTTCACCGCTGTTTTGTTGGCAACTTTAGGGATTGCCTTCTTGGGGCTGGCTTTTTTGGCGCCGAGCCTTTTTTCGGCGCGGCTTCTTTGCGGCCTTTGCTTTTTGGTCGGCTTCGAAACTTTCTTCTGAACTTTTTTGGTGGCTTTTTTTGCGGCTTTTGCCATCTTTGAGACTCCTGTGACGGACTTTGACTAAACGGATCTAGCCCCCTAAAGTCAAGTGAAGCAAACTTCCAAACGAAAGCTGAATCGCTTGACCGAAACTCGTCTCACGCAACGAAGAAAGTGGCTCTTCCAAACGCTGATCGCTTTCAGCGCGCTGCTTCTCTGCGCATTTGCCGCCGCCACCGTTTGGTTGCTACAGCTGGACTGGAATATCCGCAAGCGCTTTGCCGAAAAGCGTTTTGCGCCGCCGGTTGAGTTTTATTCGGCCCCTGAAACAATTCGCAGCGGTTCGCAACTCCCGAACGGATACTTTGAGGCAGTTTTCGCCCGCCGCCATTTTCGTAAGCGCGAATTCGGCCAACCGATTCAAGCCGGCGACTTCTCACTTTGGAGCGGCGAGCAATGCCAATCGCTTCTTCCACATGCGAAGGTCTCGGAGCCGCGATCAAGTCCGCCTTGGGCCTGACGCCCGAAGTGCCAGCGATCGCACGCTGCC
This sequence comes from Ottelia alismoides, assembly GCA_037367405.1. Lineage (NCBI taxonomy): Eukaryota > Viridiplantae > Streptophyta > Magnoliopsida > Alismatales > Hydrocharitaceae > Ottelia > Ottelia alismoides. The sequence continues at coordinate 16,302 of JAZKJV010010430.1, read as the reverse complement.
TTGCCCTTCCGCAACACCAACCAAACCGGAGATAAAAACGATTCTCTGGTCGATCAAGACGTGCAAATCATTGCGCTCGATAGCGGCGAAAAGGTCGTTGCCCTCTATAAAGGCGCGTCCCCACAACCGGTCGAGCAAGTGCGTATCGAGCCGGAGCTCTTCGCACAGTACTACGGCGATGTCCCGATCTTGCGGCAAGTGGTCAGCCTTGGCGCCGTTCCGACCAACTGCCTGAATGCATTGATCGCGATTGAAGATGCGCATTTTCTCGAGCACGCCGGAATTAGCCTCAGCGGCATTGCCCGCGCCGTGATCAGCGCCGTCAAGCCCGGCGCCCCCAAAGTCGGCGGCAGCACGCTCACGCAGCAACTGGTGAAGAAACTACTTCCTGACCGACGAACGTACGCTCAAACGCAAGCTCACCGAAATCCGATGGCCATGATGGTCGAGCACCATGCTTCGAAAGACGAGATCCTCGAGACCTATATTAATTTGATTTACATGGGACAAAACGGTCCGTTCCAAGTGCGCGGTTTCGCCGGGCCGCCAGCGAGCACTACTTCGGTAAGTCTTTGAGCGATCTCGATCTCCCGCAGTGCGCTCTGCTCGCCGGAGTTTTGAACAACCCGGGCTACCTCAATCCGTTCACGCGCCCGACCGCGCGCTCAAACGCCGCAGCAAGGTCCTCGATAAAATGCTTGAACAGAACATGATCGACGCAGGCACGGCCGCACAAGCCAAAGCGGCGCCGCTGCCGAACAAGCCGAGCCGTAGGCTTGACCGAGCCCGCACCGTATTTCGTGCAAGCCGTGCGCCGCGAACTCCCGCTCGCGCGGTATCGACGACTCCGAGGGCTTGCGCATTTACACGACTCTGAACTTAAGGGCGCAGGAGAGCGCGCATCAAGCGGTTCGCACGGGGCTCGACAACCTCGAAGCGAACTTTCCGCATCTAAAAAAGCTCAAAGCCGCGGGAAAAAACCTCGAGGCCGTTCTGGTTTCGGCCGATCCGGCGACAGGAGCCGTGGAGGCGCTAGTCGGCGGCCGAGGATATTTGGTTTCGCAATTCAACCGCGCCACCGACAGCCACCGCCAAGTCGGCTCGGTGATGAAGCCTTTCGTCTATTTGACGGCGTTTGAAAACCAAACTCCCGACGGTCATCCGTACACACCGGTCACGCCGCTGAAAGACGAAGCGACCACGCATAAATATGAAGGCCAAACCTGGACCCCACGCAACTACGAAGGCACGTTTAATGGCGACGTGCCAATGTTCTTCGCCCTGAAAGAATCACTCAACGCCGCCACGGCCAACCTCGGCGTCAACGTAGGGTTGAACAACATCATCGATGTCGCGCGCCGTTTAGGCATTTCCTCGCCGATCCAACCCGTGCCGTCGTTGACCCTCGGAGCTTTCGAACTTTCACCGCTGGAAGTGCTGCAAGCGTATAGCGTTCTTTCGCAACTCGGCCGCAAAACGCCGCTGTCGTTGATGTGGAAGATCGAAACCCTATCGGGGCAGGAGCTGTTCCGCCTGCAGCCGAACCCGGAGCCGTGATTGCCGCAGATACCGTGGCGAGCTTGTCGGCGTCATGAAACAAACTCTGATCTCCGGAACGGGGCGCGGCGCGCGCGCCGCGGGCTTCCTGCATCCGGCCGCCGGCAAGACCGGAACCACCAACGATAAAAAAGACGTGTGGTTCGCGGGCTTCACGCCTTTGCACACGGCGGTTGTCTGGGTTGGCTACGACGACAACACGCCCAGCAATCTGACGGGCGCCTCGGGTGCGGTTCCGATTTGGACGACTTATATGAAGAATTACGCGGCAACCTTCCCAGCCATTGAATTCCCATGGCCCGAGACTGTTGAAAAAGTCGAACTCTCCCCCGAAAGCCAAATGGCGTTCGGAGTACCAAGCAAAAACGCCGACAAACTTCAACCAGTCGAACTGATCTTCAAAAAAGGCCAGGCCCGGCGGCGGCCAACCCTACAGATAGCTCGCCCTTTCATTTCTAACACGCTGGCCGCTTTCGCTCCTGCGAGCGCGAGCGCTGCGCCCGCAGTTGATGCTTCTGAGGCGTCGACGCCTGGAAAAAGTTGAGTTTTACTCAACCGGCAAATTGTCGTTCAATAAAATCGCTGGCTTAGCCTCACCGGATCGGAGGGGTTGAGTAAAACTCAACGGTTTCATCTGACGAGACTGAGTTTTGCGCGCGCCATTGAAAGTCTTTCTGGTCAAGCCCCCGATTTTTCGCCCAAGTGGGGTTATTTACGCTCATTCTCGATGGCAAAAGATTTGCTTATAATTCTAAAAATGGGGTGAATCAGGCTCGCTTTGTCACCGCTTCGGAGCCGAAGTGAGACCGATTCGCAAAGTCAGGGAACATGGAATTTAGGCGCTTCAACCACATTATTGCCATCAAGACCGAAGATGGACCCTCGGGTCGGTTAATCGGTTTTCATTCGCACAATATGCAAGTGGCTGAACTCACGCCCCAGCTTTGGCACGCCTTGTCTGAAGAGACCGCGTCGGAGGAGCGTCGGGAGCTCGAAGCCTGGAACCAAGAGATCGATCCCGAGGTCCAGGACATCGACGTCCCGCAAGCTCCAAGGCAGCTTCTCGTCAATGGTCGCGCAAGTCTGCAATCTGAAGTGTAGCTATTGCGCCGCTGGCGGTGACGGATCGTTCGGAGAAGCGATGAAGCATGTGGATCTTTGAAAACGATCTACGAACAAGTTCGCTCGGTCTTGCACGATATTCCGAACGGCGGTGAGTTCACCTTGACCTATTTCGGGGCGAGCCGCTGGTAGCGCCCGAAAATATCCGGATGCTCGCCCGGTTTGTGAAGCTGCAAACCGCCGGACGCGGGATCCGCGTCAATCATCGCGTGATCACCAACGGGACGCTTCTTTCACCGGCAACGGCGGAACTGCTCGCCGAGCTCGGCTGCCACGTGACCATCAGTCTCGACGGACCACCGGCAATCAACGATCAATTCCGTAAAACCAAGGGCGGCCAGGGCTCCACCGCGGCGACGCTGCGTGGAATCGAATTCCTCCGCCAGGTGCGTTCGCGGCTAGGAAGCCTTTCAGCTTCGGCTGTATTTGGACGGCACTACACCGATGTCGTGAGTACGTATCAGTTCTTCCGCGAATTCGGGTTCGATACGTACCGCTTTGAATTCGCCGTCGAAGATGGCGATGCCGAGGCCAGCCGCCAATTCGCTGAAAGCCTCAACCGCACGGCCGAACTCGCTTTTGAACTTGGAGGCGAAGCCGAATTGCGCCGAATCACCTATTTTGATGCGCTTTCAGGACGCTCGATAACCAGCGCCGCCTGTATAATCATTGCGGAGCAGGCAAGTCGCTTCTCACCGTCGATGGCAAAGGCCGGGTCGCGGCCTGCCAATGGTTTCTCGGCCGTCCCGAGGACGAGCTCGGCCGGGGCGCGAATCTGGATCATTCGAAAATCGCGGCCTACGCCGGCCGTCTCGTCGATCTCAACGGCTGTCAGTCATGCTGGGCCCGCCACATCTGCGGCGGCGGCTGCATGTACGCGAACTCGGTGAAGACCGGCGAGAAACACAAAAAAGATCCTGAGTTTGCAACCGGACCCGAACAACCCTAGCAAGGCCATCGAGTATTATGCGCAAGCAAGAAAAGCAAACAAACAAGGAGACCAATATGAAACACATTAAGAAAATCGCGGCCAAGCCGAAGCAAACCGGCAAGGTTCAGACCGCCGGCACCGCGATCGCCTGCACTCCCCAAGGCAACTAAACCTCTGGTATTCTCATGAGCGGCGTTGGTCTCGGCTCGAGAGCCAACGCCCTCATTGGGAAACTTGCGACCGTTCCATCTGGTAATCTCGCCCCGATGCGGCTACAATCGCCGTGGTCCTTATGTTCAACGTTCATTCGAGGCCCCGATTGCCGCCAATCAAAATCCCGCGCTCAAGCCTAACAAAAGTCTCTACTACGCGCTTCTCAGAATCAGCATCGCGCTTGCCATCGCGTTTTTGATTTGCCAGTTTCCTTTTGATTACATCGAATCCGTTCTGTACGACGCACGCGTCCGTCTGAAGCCCGTTTCGCCGAAGTCGGGGCACATTGCGCTGATCGCCGTCGATCCGACGACGGTCGAGAAATTGCATCGGGTGCCGAACGCCAAAGACCATTTCGAACTCGCCGAGCGGGGCTGCAAGCATCCGGCGCCAAAGCCGTCGTCTATCTGATCAACCCGAACGAAGTGGTCGGCTCTTATGATGAACTTCAGGCGCTGGCCGGGATTTGGCGGAAACAAACCAACTTCTTCGTGGCCGTCAACGAAACCGCCCTGCGCGGTGAAGCCGACGCCTTTAAACTTTTGCCGCCCTTTGAGCAGCTGAGTGCGATGAGCTCGCCAATCACCGCGGATCTGAAGCGCTTCGCGGGTGACGATGTCACGCGGCGGATGTTCATTTCGTACCAGGGCCAGTTGATGCTCGAGCCGATCGTCGCGGCTCTCTACAATCCCGAAGCGACCAATGAGAGTAAAGTCCGCGGCATCTTTGAGCTGCTGGGCTCGATGCAGACCTATATCGACTACCGCCCGTCAGGCACCTATGAAGCGGCGGGCTTCTCGCGGGTCCTTGAACCGAACTTCAACGTCAGCCAATTCCGTGACAAAGTCGTGATTGTCGGCCGCGATATCCAAACGACCGCGAAAGACTACGCACGCACGCCGTTCTCACGCGATTCGGTGGCGATGACCATGATCGAGCTGCACGCCAATATGTTCGATACCTTGATCCTGAACTCCGGCCCGATCCGTTCGCCGCACTGGCTCGATTTGCTCGTCACCACATAGACCTCGATTCTCACGGTCTATGTGGTGACGAGCCTTAAACCGACCCGGGGCCTGACGATTCTGGCACTGACGATTTTCAGTTACTTCCTTTTTGGGTTTTTGCTTTTCTGGCTCGGTGGAATTTGGATCGCGATGGCTCAGCCGTTTTTGGCGATCTTTATCAGCTATTATTTCTTCATCCCTTACCGCTTGATCATGGAAAACCGTAAAAGTTGGGAGCTCTATCAAAAGAACAAACTCCTCACGCAGGTCGAAGAGCTCAAAACCAACTTCCTCAGTATGATGTCGCATGACTTGAAAACGCCGATCGCCCGCATTCAGGGGATGACCGATCTGGTGCTCAAAGACCCGAATCCGCTTTCGCCCCGGCAGCGCGAGGCCGTGGAAACTTGCGGAAAATCAGCCCAGGAGCTTCTTGAGTTCGTCAGCTCGATCTTGAACCTCGGTCGGATTGAATCCAAAGAGTTCGAGCTTCATCTCAAGAGCCGGGATCCGAATAGCCTTTTGCAGGAGGCGGTGGAAAAGCTCGATCACTTAGCACGCTCCAAGAACATTAAGGTCATCTGTGAGTTCGAGCCGCTCTTTAGCGTCAAAATGGACGTGGATTTAATGCGCCAAGTCTTCTCAAACCTCGTCGAGAATGCCATTAAGTATTCCCCTGAAAATTCTTCTATATTGATCACAACCGAAGAGAGTGAAGGCAAAGTCATTGTCCAAGTGGCCGACCAGGGTATCGGCATCGCCGAATCCGAATTACCTCATGTTTTCGATAAGTTCTACCGCTCGAAATCGGTAAAAAATTCAACCGTCAAAGGTTCTGGGCTTGGCTTGTATCTTGCTAAATACTTCGTCGAGTTGCATTCTGGCACCATCGCGGTGGACAGTCGACCAGGCGTAGGATCGACTTTTACCGTGGAGCTGCCAACCGCCCAGCGTCATAAGGCGCCCAAAGGCAAGAGGCTAGAGCCAAAATGCACTCCCTGCCCGGGATCAGAGAAGATCCGGCAGATCAACAGAAGTCATGAGGGAGACGAGTTCATGCGCGTTTTAGTGGTTGATGACGATCAGGGCTTACGTTTTTCGGTTCGCGAAACTCTCGCTCAAACCGGCTCGTTCGAGGTCGAAGAGGCCGTCGACGGTTTGGAGGCGATCGAGAAAATCAAGGCCAAACGCTTTGACCTTGTCCTCTTAGATGTCGACATGCCGCGCCTGAACGGCATGGAAGCCCTCAAGCTGATCAAGGAACATGACCCTTCGATCGTCGTTCTGATCATGACGGCCTACGCGAATATCAACGACGCCGTCGCCGCTGTGAAAGAAGGCGCTTACAACTATATCTCAAAACCCGTGAAAAACGACGAATTGATGCGATTGGTGGAGCGCGCATTGAGCGCCCAGGCACTGATCTCGAGTGTCGCCGCTTCGGCGCCGATTCTCACTGAAGCCGGCCGTAAAATCATCGGCGGCACGGCCGAAATGCAAAAGGTCTTCAACATCATCAACCGCCTGTCGAAAGTCGACACGCCGGTTTTGATCCGTGGCGCCTCGGGGACCGGCAAAGAACTGGTTGCCCGCGCGATCCACTTCAACTCCGCCCGCAAAGATGAAAAGTTCGTCGCCATCAACTGCTCGGCGATTCCCGAAAATCTATTCGAGAGCGAGCTCTTCGGCCATGAAAAAGGCTCGTTTACCGGCGCGCATGAGCGCAAGATCGGCCGCTTCCAGTTCGCGGAGGGCGGAACCCTCTTCCTCGACGAATTGGGCGATATGCCGGTGATGATGCAGGTGAAGCTCCTGCGCGTTCTACAAGAAAAGGTGTTTACTCCGGTGGGCTCGAACCGCGAAATCGAAGCCAACGTGCGCGTGATCGCGGCCACCAACCGCCCGCTCGAGCAGATGATCACCGAAGGCAAGTTCCGCGAAGACTTGTTCTATCGCCTGAATGTCGTGCCGATCTACCTGCCCTCGCTGGCTGACCGCAAGAACGATATCGATCATTTGATCAGCAGCTTCATCAAGAAGTTCAACAAACAACACGGCAAGCGCATCATCGGCCTGAGCCCCGAGGCTCTGGCGACGATGAAGAAATACAGCTGGCCGGGCAATATCCGCGAGTTGGAAAACGTGATCGAGCACGCTTTCATCCTCGAAAACTCCAATGTGCTGACACTCGCGTCGCTCCCCGAGAACGTTCTCGCCGCCACCGGCACCACGCTTGCGCAAGCCGCGATGGCACCGGCAGCCGCCCAACCCGCGCCGCTGGTTGCGTCGGCAATGAGTCGCGCAGCCGAACTCGGCGACGAAGAGGAAGACGATCTCGGTGACGATGTCGACCGGCTGATCCCCGGACAAGCAGGAACGGTGGCCGGTACAGTTGGCGCCACCCACGCGGCCCCCTTGGCTCCGAGCGAGATGGTTTCCATCAACGGTGAAACACTCGACTTCAATAAACACAAAGAGGCGTTCGAACGCGAGTTCATCGTGAAGGCGCTCAAAATGTTTAAAGGCCGCATTAACCAAACGGCTCTGCATGCGAACATTCCGAAAAAGACTTTGCTCCGCAAGATCGAAAAGTATGGAATCGTTGCGAAAGATTACGCCGACCGTTAAACAATCCGCATTGACTACCGCGGGCGCGAGTGATCATTGAATCGCCGCTTGCGCTCGCGGTTTTTCAGAATTAAATTTGGGGAGTGCTAACTCCTCGAAACATTCCCCGTCCGCGGGGGCTTACGACCCGAGAATATTTTCTGGCTTTGACGCAGAAGTTTGCATCCGTCGCAAGACACGAAGGTTTGCAGCTTGTTCCTTTCAGCAGCACCAACGTTCCTTACTTCTCAAAACTAAACGAACAAGAGCAAGAGTACGTCATCTGGAAGATCTACAACCTCGTCGAGGTCTGCCAGAAACTTCAAACGAAGAAGCAGTCGGCGTCCGATGCCAGAGCCCTAACCGCGGAGTGCCTTGCGCAAATTCAAATGCCCGCGCCGCAAGGATTGCTCGAAGGCATCGACCCTGAAGATTCAGTTGATATTTACACCTCTCAACATCAGATGGTCTTTGCGACCTTGGCCTATTTCAGGTCTTTCTCGTATTCTCTCGAAGAACTTTTCTGCCGGCCTTGGACGGATCTCTATGCCAGCGATACGCCGTACGTGCGCGAAAAATATCTTGAGTTGGCCGAACGCCTACTTTCGGGCCGGGAAAAGGGCTTGATCAAAATTGACTCGATCCCCAACCATGTTGCCTTTGAATTGCTGAAACCGGCAAAGCTGGCGATCGTCGCGATTCCCAAATTCGCGAGCCCTCTATTTGAAGCCGATGGCCATATCGGCGGCTATCTTCTTGTCCACGGTCTGACCCCGTTGGGACGCAGCATCTAAGATCGGTTTCGTCTGATTATTTCTTAAGCATTTGCCCTTTTTCAGTTGCCCCCCATGCCGCCACTCGTTAGGGTCATTCCCCTGTTGAAAACCTGCTGCTGTGAGGGTGATTAACGCTACGCGCATGCAGGCTCAGAATTGGCGAAATGGCTGCGGGACCAACCCTTCCTCCACAAGCTTACACGCGCGAGATTCTGACAGCCGCTTTTAACTGGCTGCAGACTCAGCCCGATTCCGTGCGCAAACTGGCGACGACGCCTGATGCGCTCGTCGGTCTCTACACGCGTGCTAAACGTTTCGGCAATTCAAGTCTCGAGACGGATGCACCGGTCAGCTCTCAGAATTTCATGAACGATTTGAAAAATTTGGCTGAGGGACTCAAGCAGTTCGAATCCCCCGGCGCTCCGAGCGCAGGGCCGGTTTCCGCGCTGGGTGCCACTCCAGCTTTTCGCGGTGGCCCTGCGGTTGCGGGCTCGCACTTCACGACGGCGGGAGTGATTCCCGGGACTCCGCCTCCCTCGCCCAACGTCTCGGCCGGCCCCCAGCACATCAGCACCGTGACGACGAGCCATCAAACGCAAGTCACGGCTTCGACAACGACAATCCTCAGCGGGCTCAATGAGAGAAGCCGCTCGATGATTCAAGAGGTCAAAAGCCAAATGAACCTGTCGAGCGACGCGGAAGTGATCAATATGATGGTCGCTCTTGCTTACAAATCCCTTAAGAATCTGTTAGGTTAACGCCTTTCGAACAATTGAAACGGGGCTTTTAAGGATGGACGTAAAGGATACCTCTAAGGACCTACTGAAAAACTCACTGAACCTCCCGGTCACCGATTTCCCGATGAAGGGAAATCTGCCCGAGCGCGAACCGAAAATGGTCGCCGAGTGGTTGAAAACCGGTGTGCATGAAAAGATCATGAAGAAGAATGCAGGCCGTCCCGCCTTCACTCTTCCTGACGGCCCCCCATACGCAAACGGCGATATTCATATCGGCCACGTTCTCAACAAATGCCTCAAAGACTTCACCATCAAGTACCGCAACATGGCCGGCTTCCGCGCGCCGTTCATTCCGGGCTGGGATTGCCACGGCTTGCCGATCGAGCACAAGGTCACCAAGGATTTGGGGCCGAAACGCAAAGAAAAGTCGGACGCTGAAATCCGCGAGCTGTGCCGCGCGGAAGCTCAGAAATGGGTTTCGAAACAGCGCGAGTCATTCCAACGCCTCGGTGTGATCGCCGATTGGGACCATCCTTACCTGACTTTGCAGCCGGAGTACGAAGCCGAAGAAGTGCGTGAACTCGCACGCTGTCTGGAAAAAGGTATTATGTTTCGCGGTGAAAAACCCGTGTACTGGTGCCCGACTCTGCAGACCGCTCTCGCTGACACCGAAGTCGAATACCACACTCATAAGAGCCCTTCGATCTATGTGCTCTTCCCGTTCACGAAGGGTGTGGAGAAGTTCGGAAAATTCTCGAAACCCGTTTCAGTGATGATCTGGACGACAACTCCCTGGACGCTGCCGGCGAACCTCGGCGTCGCCTTCCATGCTGATTACGACTATGGCTTCTATGAAACCGGAGCTGATGTCATTGTCATCGCTAAGCAACTCAAAGAAGCGGTCGAAAAAGACACCGGACTCTCCTTGAAAGAAACTGGCGTTTTCGCCAAAGGCGCCGAATTCGAGAAACTCGCGGCGAAACATCCTTTCTATGAGCGCGAGTCACTCTTCGTTCTCGGCGAGCACGTCACTCTCGAGGGCGGCACGGGCCTCGTGCACACCGCCCCCGGCCACGGTCAAGACGACTACCTGGTCGGCTTGAAGTACGGCTTGAAAGTTTATTCTCCGGTCGATGAAGCCGGCCGCTTCACCGACGAAGTTCCCGAGTACAAGGGCGAAAAATTTGGGACGTGAACCCGAAGGTCGTCGAGCGCTTGAAAGAGCTCGGGCGCCTGGTCGCGCACCAAGTTCTCGAACACCAATACCCGCATAACTGGCGTTCGAAAACTCCGCTGATGTTCCGCGCGACTCCGCAGTGGTTCCTGGCGATGGATGACGAGCGCTACAACGTTCGCAAAAAAGCTCTTAGCGCGGTCGATAAAGTTCGTTTCGTGCCCGCCTGGGGCGAAGCCCGTCTGCGCGCGATGATCGAGAACCGACCCGACTGGTGCTTGAGCCGTCAACGCATTTGGGGTGTCCCGATTCCGGTGTTCTACTGCCGCTCGTGCGGTACCGCGCTGGCCAAAGCCGAGATCATGAATAAAGTCGCCGACGCGATGGAGAAATCCGGAAAAGGCATCGAAGCTTACCACGCGGTTCCTGAATCGGAATTCACCGCCGGCCACAAGTGCTCGAAGTGCTCGGGCACTGATTTCCGCCGCGGTGTCGACATTCTCGACGTGTGGTTTGACTCAGGCGTTTGCCATGCGGCCGTACAGGCCCGCCGCCCTGGCCTTGAAAACCCGGCTGATGTTTACCTCGAAGGCAGCGACCAACACCGCGGTTGGTTCCAGACAAGCCTCTTGACCTCGATCGCGACCGGCGAAAGAGCGCCCTTCAAAGCATTGGTCACGCACGGCTTCGTCAATGACCGCGCCGGCAACAAAATGTCGAAGTCGGCCGGCAACGCCACGTCGCCGTCGGAAGTGACGAAAACCTCCGGCGCGGAAATCTTGCGCCTTTGGGCCGCGCATGAAGACTTCGGCCAAGACGTGACTTACGGCCCCGAAGAACTGGCGCGTGTGACAGAAACCTATCGCCGCTTCCGCAACACCATGCGCTTCATGCTGGGTAATATCGGCGACTTCAATCCTGCAACCGACAAAGTGCCGTTTGAGAAGATGACGCTTCTCGACCGCTTCGCCCTCGGGCGCTTGAACGATTTAATCCGCAAAACCAGCGCCGCGTACGACAACTATGAATTCTACAAAGTCTATCATGCGCTGAACGTGTTCTTCACGGTTGACCTCTCGGCGGGCTATCTCGACATGCTCAAAGACCGCCTTTACACCTGGAAGAAGTCGGCACTCGAGCGCCGCTCATCGCAAACCGTGATCTACACTTTGCTTGATCATCTGGTGCGCATCATGGCGCCGATCACCTCGTTCCTCGCCGAAGAAACGCTTTCTTACCTTCCTGGCCAAAAGCCTGAGAGCGTTTTCCTTCTCGATTTCCCGAAAGCCAACGCGACCTGGGACGACGCCGCACTCGCCGCGGAAGTGGCGGTCCTTTTCGAGGTGCGTGGCGATGTTTCGAAATCGCTCGAGGCGCTGCGCCAAGCGAAAACCATCGGTTCGGGTCTCGACGCCAAGGTCGAGGTGACGGCTGACGGACCGAAATATGAGGTCCTGAAACGCCATGAATCGCTTTTGACCGAGTTTTTTATTGTTTCCCAAGTGGCTCTGAAAATGGGAAGCTATCAAGTGGAAACCAAAAAGGCCGATGGCGAGAAATGTGAACGCTGCTGGTACTACAGCACCGAGCTCGGCAAGAGCGCGCAATACCCGACCGTTTGCCCGAAGTGTGTAACGGCATTGACCTAACGAGGACGCTTTGAGGATTAAATATTTGGTTTTGATAGCGATCGCCGGTGCGATCGTCACTGCCGATCAAGCTGTGAAGATGTACGTTTATACCCACTTCACGCTGCACGAGTCGATCACGATCATTCCGAATTATTTCAACCTCACCTACATCCGCAACCAGGGAGCCGCGTTCGGCTTCCTGGCTGATTCGTATCCGTGGTTCCGCGAAGCGTTCTTCTTATCGATGCCACCGATCGCTCTTTTGATCATTCTGGCCATTTTGCGAGGCGTTCAAGACTCTGCCCGCTGGACCGTGGCTTCGCTTTCGTTGGTCTTCGGCGGCGCCATTGGCAATTACATCGATCGGGTTCGCTTCGGTTGGGTCGTGGACTTTCTCGACTTCCACATCAAAGGAACCTATCACTGGCCGGCGTTTAACATCGCCGACATGGCGATCGTATGCGGCGTCGGTATATTGCTCTTCTTGGAGTTTACTTCACAGAGCAAGCAAACGGCCGTGCCGGCGGCTCCGAGCAGGACCAGTGAACGCACCGACGCCTCCTGAAATTTCTTTGCCGCCACCGCTGGATCTCGGCGGGCATTTTCCGCTCCTTCATCTAGGAGCGGGCGTTGAGCTTCCCACTTATTTCATCGTCATCAGCGTTTCCTTGTGCATCTCTGTTTATTGGCTCGTGCGCCGTGCCGAGGCGCGTGGCCTTAGCCGCAATCGCGCGTTGGATATCAGTCTCATCGTTCTACTTTCCGGATTTCTCGGCTCACGGCTTTTTCACGTCTTTTTCGAAGAGCCCGCTTATTATTGGCAGGAACCGTCGCGGGTCCTGGAGATTTGGCGCGGCGGATTTGTCTGGTACGGAGGTGCTTTGCTCGGAACGGCGAGCGCCCTGGCTTATTTACGATTCAAACACATTACGGTCGGTGCGTGGCTCGACATTTTCGCCCCGATTTGCGCTCTTGGCTACGCGCTTGGGCGTATCGCGTGCTTGCTGACCGGCTGCTGTTATGGCGCTATTTGCGTTTTGCCGGGAGGGCGGTCCCTGCGCCATCCGACGCAAGCCTACGCGATCGTTTGGGAGCTTGGCGTATTGGCGGCTCTGCTCTGGCTGGAAAAGAAGCGTGTTTGCGAAAACCCGCCCGCCTTTTTCTCGTTTGGCTTGGTTTGCACGCGATAGGCCGGATAGTGATGGAATCTTTTCGCGCTGATCCGCGAGGGCCTGAACTTTGGGGATTGAGCCAAGCGACTTGGATCAGTGCCGGACTTCTTGTTATAGTCGCAGTATTCGCAGCACGTGATTTTCGCAAACCGGAGTAAACAGCATGGATTCGAGCCCACTGATCCGCAAATTGATTCTTTTTCTTGAGCTGTTTGTCGGCCTGACGGCGCTGGTCGGCGGCGCAGCGCTGGTTGCGTCGCCCGATGGTGGGGCGCTTGGCTTTTCGACCGAATGGCTCAGCGGCAGCCCTTTTCCGAACTATCTCGTGCCGGGTCTGATTCTGGCTTTTGCCATCGGCGGTGAAGCTTTGGCCGCGGCTTTTTTGATTTTCCGCCGGCACCCGGCCGCGCTTGTCTTAGGCGCCTCTAGCGGGATCACCCTCCTCGTTTGGATTTGCCTGCAGATCTTCTGGATGGGCTACCGCCATCCGCTGCAACCGCTCTACGCGGTTCTCGGACTGATCATTTTTCAGGCGTCACTCACTTTGCTGATGCGACAAAAAAGAGCCGCTGCCTAGTATCTCCGCCGCCGAGCGAATCTGGCAGAACGTGCCGAGCGTTTCAACGGCATGCTCATGCCTTTCGGCCTCGATGCAGCGCGGGCCGCGCTTGGACCACGAGGCATCGGCGACGAATTGGTAGCGATGGCCACGTTGATGGCCATCGACAATCGTCGCAAGACAACACATCGTCGAACCATACCCGATCGCTAAAAAATCGCGATCGGCGATCTCGTCCAAAAGCTCGCGGTAGCGTGGAGACGAGTAACTCGAGTAATCATGTTTAATCATCTCGAACTCGCCCGTGCGCGGCTCAAAGCCGGGCGCAAAATCGGAGAATTCGTTTTGCCGACTGAAGATCTCGCCGTTCTCGTTCAGGTGCTTGACGTGGACGATCACCCATCCTTGGGCGCGGGCTTGATTGAGGACTCTTCGGGCTTGGATGAGGGAAGGCCCCACTTCGCTTTAATGGTAGGAGCGGCCCGGAGTCCGGTATTCCTTTTAAACGTCGATAATGATGAGGACGGGTTTCTTTTTCAAAAGGGACCTCCCGCGGGACCGGCATTGCAGCCGCCATGCCAGCGCGAGCGCGCTCTCAAAACGCAACCAATGGCTTTGGCGTTAGGTATTGTCCGAAATCCGAATCTTAAGTTCCGGACGGGACCTGCTTGAGCTGTTCCTTGAGTTGCCGGGCCGCAAGGGCATAACCGCCATCGGCACCATCGATGAAATGAACGTGGTCGCGGAGGTTGAACATTAAACAGGTCATCATCGCTTTAGTGGAAACATGCACGCCGTAAACGATCTGTCCCGCGCGCCGCTTGGCTTCGAGAAATTTTTCCAATTTGTGGCGGCTCTCCGGATCGCAGTCGCGCACCATGCGCAAGACATCGTCAAACTTGCGAAAGTCTGATCCGGCGGCGAGAGCCGCCACGTATTCACGCGGATCGAAGAACGGATAGCTGAGTCCAAGGCGGTACGAGAGGTTCACGAAGAGATAGCTGCCGAGAACCCTGATCGCCATCAGCGGCGCCAGCCACCACGACTTCACATTGGCGCGAAGAACGATTTCAGCGCGCAAGTTACGCAACCGCAAAGATGAATCGAGTTTGGCGGCCGTGACCGGATGAGAGGCCTCATCGCCAAGGAGCTTTTCGATTTCAGCGAGGACCTCGCGATAAATTTTTCCGGTTTGGTCAGGCGAGCCGAGCGCCAGCACCAAGAGGCTGATCATTTCACCTTGCTTGGCCGGAACCGGGCTCCAACGGCAGCTGAGACCCTTGAAATTCGCGGGCGACAAGTCCGCGGAATCTTCGATGATCGTGGCGGGCGACTGAGCTTGGCCCTTCACCCATTTTTCGGCGAGATTCAATCCGCCTCCTCGCACCATCGCGAGTGTTGCGGTATCGGAAACTTTAAAGCGCGCGACCTCGACGGCGGCGCCCTCTCGGCTCAGGGCCGCGATCGGTACGATCCCAGCACGGATCTCGAGCCCGAAGCTCTCGCGTGCCAAGCGCTTGGTCGCCACCAATGCCGGTTGCACCTTCTCGATATCTCTTTCATGAATTAAAACCGTCGCTCCATCGCCCCCAAAGACGAAAGGAACCCGCCGGTCAATGGCGTTTAAGATCGCGACAATCGAGGAAGCGCCGAGCATATTGACGTCTTTGTAGCGGTTCTCGGCGATCGCTTTTGTTGAGCCCACGACATCGGTGATGATCACGCACCAATCATCCGGCACGCGCCGGTAATGATCAGGCTCCATCACGTCTTGAAATCGCTCAAAGACGGGAATTTTGTCGTAAAACGCGATTGAATTCGGCATGGCTCAACAACAAGACTAAGCGCCGTCAGACCTCGGAGTCAAACCGGCTGAAGAGCCGGCCTGAGGCCGCGGCGCTGGCCATGCGAGAAAAGGCGCCGAAAATTACCTCTTCAAATCGTCGACGAGTTTTTGGATCTGCTCATCCTCCAGGTGCACGGCTTGATTGTGCATCAGACCCTTGCATGGTTGCGGGAAGAGCATTTTCACCTTAAAAGCCTGACCGATCAAATCGAGACAGGCATGCTTTGACATACAAACGTCGCGCGGTGCGCCCCGGCTTCCTCCGAGATGGTCTTCGGAGTAGCCAATGCGCATGCTCCGGCCAGGGCCTTCGATCACACAAAGATTGAGGCCGTCGCCACCATCATGCCGCAGATTTGAAATGAAACGACGATCGCGATTGCAGGGCCGGATAGAGTCCTGTTCGGTTACCTTTTGCCATGAGTCAATACGGCCAGCTCGCGAAAACAAAAAAAGGGCCGGCATTTCTATCGCCAGCCCCGTTGATATCAATGTCAATCGCTTTAGAAGAGGCGACTGAGGAAGTCACTCCAGTGCGAGAGCTTATCGAACTTCAAGCCTGTGTAGCGCTCCTTATAGCTGCTCCAGTTCGACGAGTAATTCGGCCACCAAATCGCCAAGCCGTTGGCGCGCGACGTACCGGTGACGACGTTCTTCACGACCGTCTTGGTCAGCTGCTTCGAGACGCCGTCGAGCTCGGTGCGGACCTCGACTGCGCGGTCGGTTTTTTGGATGTTGTTGACGATATCGCCGATATCGGCATATTCCGAGAGAGCGAAACGCTGGCTGCTGTAGGCCGCGTCTTTAACGGCCGCGAGGTCCGTCAGCGTGGCGAGCTTCGCGCCGAGTTGGCCGACGCGATCGATCAGCGCCGGCAACTCGTTCATATCGATGACCGAGAAAGTCTGGCCGCTGCGATCGCTGTAATAGGCTTGATAAGCATCGCTCAGCATCGTGCCGATCTCATGCG